>LNAC01001828.1:382-88756 GCA_002007465.1 Ailurus styani
GTGTTTTTTTTTTTTTCCCTTGGTCTCCTGGGGGAAGGGCCTGTTGCTGTGATTCTCAAGTGTCTCTGCCCGAGGCGGATTCCCACCGCCCTCGCCAGGGGCCAGGCTAAGTAATCAGCTCGGGTTCGCTCTCAGGAGCTTTTGTTCCCTGAACGCTTTCCGTACCTCGTTGGAGGACGGGACTGAAAATGGCGGCTCCCAGTCTCCGACCCGGAGGAGCCGAGAGCCTGGGGCCTCAGTCCTCAGCGCGCCTCAGAGAAAAGCAGTCCCTCTCGTCTCCTGGTCTCTGGCCACACTCCAAGCTCACCTGGCCTGTGACCGAGCGTCTCTATCTCTGGCGCGGCCCCGTTTAGAATCTCCGAACCCGGCAGATTCCTGCAGCCGCTCCCGCACCGCTGCTCCCGGAGGAGGAAGGTGAGTCTCTCCGGGTCTGCCGCCCGTGGGGTCCCCGCTCACAGATCAGTGGCCCGGCTGTGCTTCAGATCCCAGCCCAAGGTAACCCCGAGCTGAGAGACACCTCAGCTCAGCTCCGTCTCTCCCGCCGGCTTCTCTCTGATACCTGGGAGCTTGGTCGCACTCAGACACCCCTGGTCTTTTTGTGTCCCTGTGGGTCCTGAGACCACACTGTCCCTGCAGGGGCTTCACCCCCCGCTTGGCCTCTGGGGCGACGTCCCTCAGTGGAGCCAACTTCTAACAGTTCCGAGTCTGTGCTCCGCTGGTCGCCCCCTTGCCGGCAGCCGGCCCCTCCCCCCGGGGTCTATCTTCCTGTCGCCACAGATTCACTTCTCCGCACGTCCTACCTTCCAGAAGGCAGTCAATTTTCTGTTCCTAGAATTGCTGTTCTTCTTCTCTTCGATCTCCGGTGGAATTTGTAGGTGTTCAGAATAGTTTGATAGCTCTCTGGGTGAATTCCTGGGACCTGATGATAATCGGTCTCCTACTCCTCTGCCATCTTGCCGCTCCCCCCCAAAAAAAAATTTTTTTTAAGATATACTTTTTCCCATTCTGGAGGTTGCCTTTTAGTTTTGTTGATTGTTTCCTTCACTGTGCAGAGCTTTTTATTTTGATTAAGTCCCAATAGTTTATTTTTGCTTTTGTTTCTCTTGCCTCAGGAGGCATGTCTAGTAAGAAGTTGCTGCAGCCAAGGTCAAAGAGGATACTGCCCACATTCTCCTCTAGGATTTTGATGGTTTCCTGTCTCACATTTAGGTCTTTCATCCATTTTCAATTTATTTTTGTGTTGGAGATAGTTATTTCCTCGATAAGAGAATTCCAACTGTTACTCCTTTACCAGAATGGCTAATAAGTCATTCTATTCAATTTGTATTTGTTATACTGCATGACAGGCCATCTTTTTTTTTTTTAAGAAAAACCATATATATACTAACAGCTATTATATCTTCTAATACTATCAAAATAGTTTCTTTGACTTATATGTGAAATTACCTAGTTCTGAGAACAAAGATTATAATTTTGTGTAATAATGTGTTCTTTGGCAGATATTTTACTCAGAAAAAGACAGCTATAAGTAATAAAATATAAAAATGAATGCATTGTACAATATAAAATTAATCTTCTGTAAAGTTTTAATACAGAAATAGAGTATATTATTGTAGCTGACTTTTTTGGTAGACTGGAAAGAAAAAAAATAAATGAAGACTCAGAAGGCAGTTACAGCCTTCTACTATAGTTTCATCATATTCATCTTAGCTTTCTGGAAAAATAGACTTACATACAATTGTTAGTTGTCTGTGGCACCATATATGGTGCTGAGAAGTGGTATGTCACTATTTAAAGTGTCTGTCCATAGCAGTAGTCTCTAGGTTGAAAAGTCTAAGGTACACTTTTCAACCCACCTAGTAGTTCACCATTCTTCAGCACTGAAGGTAGGTGACTATTTCTTGAAACTCTTTTCCCTGAGTCATTCAACATTTGTCATTCAGTGTTCAGTCCCATAGCTCAGGCCACTATACTGATTACACCTTTACTCTTTCTACAGTCTCCTAAGATACTCATTCCTCTACCTCTGTTCTGTACACACTCATGCACACACATCACATTGATCCACTCTAGACATCACAGCACTCTAGACATCTAGACCAGTGCCCAGTGGTCAAAAGCACAGACTCTGGACCAAAAATATTTGGATTCATATCTGCCTCCATCATTTGCAAGCATATCATATTGCTTGCTTTTCTTCATAACATCAGGAAAATAATATCATTTACCTCGTAATATATAAGAATTAAATAAATCAGTACATATAAATAGCTTTCAATGTGCACATAATAAGTACTCTGTAAGGATTAGCTGTAAGTTCTCTGAACAATAAATCAGATCATGTCAATCCCCTCTCAGAACATTTCATTGGCTTTCTGTAACAGTGTAAATTAAAAATCCAGACAGCTCACCAGAGCCTCCAAGGCTCAGGATAACCTGGCTCCCCCTATCACTTCCTGCTTCACCTCTTGCTTACCTGGCTTTCTTTCATTTCCTATAATATGTCATGGCTTTTTTATTCTAATTCAATATCTCATCCCCAGATTCCCCCTATTCAAAAAGCTTCTTCTTCACTCTTGTTCTGTAAAACCATAGAATATGGATATTTAAATTGGTAGGCCATACAGTCTCTGTTGCAAGTACTCAACTCTGCTGGCCTAGTGCAAAAGCCGCTACAAACAACACACAGAAGATGAATGTGAGTATATCCCAACAAAACTTTATTTACGGAATCAGGCATTGAGCAATTGGCCAGTGGACTATAGTTTGCCTAGCCACTGTAATTCTTCACTGCCTAATTTAAATGCTATCCCTGAAAGAGAGCTTTACTGACTCCATTTTTTTTGCATTTCAGCCTTGATATTTTTTTTCATAACACCACAATGTATAATCACTTGATTTATTTATTTGTTTACTGTTCTTTATAAGACCCTCACATACACTCAATTCTAAGCATTTAGCACAGTGCCTATTGCTTAGAAGGTGCTTGATAAATACTTTTCGAATGGATAAATAAATCCCATCTTATCTGACATTAAAGTCAAGAAAAACAAATCGGTAGAACAGTGCTAAAGGAGCTGTATAGATTACCAATTGCAGGAATTTATGCTTTATAAAGAATTTTTGAAATAAGCTTTATTGAAGAATGTAAAAAGTCTCCCTCTTGCAGTCCCAAACTCACAGGATCCTGGAATGTTGATAGCCCTTATGTTTCTGCTGCCTGGGGATTGCCTAGGGATTAGAGATAAGCATGACCTCATTTTTGTTGAATATGCATGTTAGGAGAATTAGAACCGAACAGGCCATCTGGGGGATAGAGTCTTCCTCTAGCATTGTTCATTTCATAGTATACATGAGGGATATTCATTTCGTGGAGAAAATTAAGAAGTCACAGCAATCAAAGCATGCTCCATTTTAAAAAGTTCATGGTATGCTTTAGGGCTAAATATTCACAGCATGCATTTTAAAGATGCAATTAGGGGCAATGATGCACAAAATTGCATGTGCAAAGAAAATATTATTTTTAGAAATGCAATCGAAACATCCAAAGGAACTAAAAATAAAAGATTGTACTGCTCAGGTGAGAACCTGTAGCAATGTAATAAGCTCTACACATAGCAGAAGGTAGGTGTTTTCAGTGAACCCTTACAGATGTCCCAAATCCAATAACCTTCGACCTAGATGGATACAACTCATTTCCAAGACAGTCAAGATTTTAGATGATATTGTCAAATAATGTTTAGATATGAATTTTCATAATTATATGCATCTGTTTAATCTCTGATTTGTTATATTCTATATCCCTTGCTAAAATTATATCAAAATGATAAGATTACTTTTTCTGAGACACAATTCTTGGTGAATTTAAACTTTCTAATTATTTTTATATGATACATAAATTACAGTTATCCCCATGTTCTTGGTGATGGTCAAGTTTTTTTGAAACGGGTTCAATACTGCCCTTCTTTCAGTGTACTTCATTTGGGTATGGTGCCCCAAATACATTTGTACTTCATTCTGTTGATTTTTAAACTATTTTTTCTATGTATTGAGCCATAAATCTAGCTTACATCATCTTCAAAGATGTATGGATTATATTTTCAATAGAAACAATTACTTTATGTGAACTGTAAAAAAAGTAAATGTGAACATTTTTACAATTTTACAAAGTTTTATCTCTAAATAAATAGAAATATAGTGAAATCATTTTGAACACAGTATGAAACAAATCTATAGAGAGAAGGAATTGTCTAATATGTATTAATATTAAGGATAAAAGGGAGAAGATCTGACCCAACTAAAGCTGAACCTTTTGGTTAAAAGTATCTTTCTGTGAAAATTATTTTTTACAGTTTACCTTCTCATAATTTTTTTAGATGATTGTAAGTAATTGTAGTTATTGTGTGGGAGTTACTACTACTTAAAAAGTCACTTAGTCTAAGAATCATGCACATAAAATGCTGTTCTGGTAAATTAGTGGGTTTTTTCCTTCCATGTACCCTGGTGCCAAACCTGTGTTTAAATCTAGATACAAACAAGACAAATAATATATTCTTCAAGTTATATAATGGTAAACTACATGATAGTCAAAAGTACAAAGTTCATATTCATAGTGAAAGAGTAAATATTTTAAATAAAATATTTGTCAGTCAAAATTAAACTCTATTTTAAAAGACTCCAGAAGCGCCTTGTTGGCTCAGTTGGCTAAGCATCAGGTCATGATCCTGGAATCCTGGGATCAAGTCCTGAATTGGGCTCCCTGCTCAGCGGGGAGTCTATGTCTCCCTCCCCCACTCCCCCTGCTTGTGTGCGTGTGCATGCATGTTCTGTCTCTCTCTCTCCCTCTGTCAAATAAATAAATAAGATTCCTTCTCTCCCTTTCCCTCTACGCTTCTCCCTTCCTCTCTCCTTCTCTTAAAAAAAAAAAAGACTCCATAAAGTTGCCCCCCTATGATACAGAATCCATGTCTTATTCAGAATCCAGAACAGCATCTGTCACATACCAAACATGCAACACATATTTGTATAAATTAATAAACATATAATTATTGCCATCAATTGTTTCAGGATTTAGAAATGAAACAACAGCTAGAAATTGACAAGGACATAAATGATTACAGGCAGACTACAGACAAGGAGACTTGAACTGCTTTTGAAAGGGGAATAGCTAGGGAAGGGCAGTGGGAAAGAGTCAGCCGAGAGTGGGACAGTGAGAGGAGAGTTGACCTGACAGAGAAAATAAGACTTTAAAGGCACTGGAGTGTAAAATGTGGTGTTTTGTTAGCAGCACTTTGAAACAACCGTAAAAAAATATCATGGGAGAATATGCTCAACTATTGACGAGACTTAAGAAGAATTAAGAGAGAATGATATAAATGGCAGTGTAGACAGGGTATATTGTGATAGTATGACTGCGTATTCTGATGTTTTTGCCCACTATTCTCTTTTTTCCTTCTGTCCCATATCTGGCCATGCTTGTAAGAAAACTTGGATGCTCCTTTCTTTTGAAACAGTGGGAAGTTCAAACCACACAAGCCCAACCTCACACATAGAAACCTTCATCCCAGCCCCACCAAATAACTACCACAAAAGCCAAGCCAGTCTCCTTCCCTGCTCTCTCAAGACATTTTATACCAACTTGGGAGGCCTGTCTGTTATCCCCAGAAATCCTTGTTATATGAGTAATAAACCTTTTATTACCTCTTTGGTGTGTGTGCTATCATTAGTCTCTCCATAGGAACCAAAATTTGGGTCAGAGTCCATCCTGTTTATGCAGTGGCCACAAAAATTATATTCCAAAGTGTATTTGGATTTAGACCAGAAATTTTGTCTTTGTTCAACATAAGACAATATGAACCACTTGCTTGAAGAAAAGAATTTTTGTACTCATCTTTCATTGTATAAAGTTGTTTTCATCCACTAGGGCACAAACCCAAATTCCACTAAGTGCACTCTCTCTTTTCACATCCCTCGCCCTCACTTCCTATGACCTCACTCTTCCCATTCCTCATTTAAAGTTGTATTTACATGATAAAATGAGTTCTTTTAACATACCAGCTATCAAGAAACTTGTCATTGATAGTCATTAATGCAGCTTTTAGACACACTTTGCAAAAGAAAACAGTTGGCCATGCTCTATGGTAAGCTGTTTAAATAATTCATAAATCATGGCCCAAAGGAAACCTAGAATGTTTTTAAATTATATATGGCATGAACATTTCTTTTCCACTTAACCACAGTTACTCCAATATCAAAGGTTGTGCTAAAATTCAAGTGTGTGAAAACGATCACTCACTCAAAGAATATTTCGTTCACACCCCATAGAGGTCAAATATGTATGTTGCCCTTAATACTTGGAGCCATATATTTAACACTTGTCGGGGAGAGCTTACTTTTCATTTGTTTCTAGCCCCCTTTCAAAACTTTCCCCTTGAGAGAAGATAAAGTAGTTGACAGTAGGAGGCTTCAAGTGTAAGGAAAAGGCCAGAAAGCAGGGTGGAGAGAGTAGGAAGAACCTCATAGTATCAATACATTTCTTATACTTATTTTGAGTAAAATAAAAACTAGCAAGATATTTCTAACCTGCCAAAACAAAGTGAATCTGCTCCTGGCTACAGCTTTCAAATGAAAATAAGACACTATGAGATTCCTTGCTTTAAACATCTTTTATAGCTGTACACTTTCCCCTGACTTTTCTTTATATTGTTCCATGGGGCTTGCTATTTTATACATCACTTTTATTTTCTTTAAACCAGCAAAATCCCGGTTTGGATGCTTCGCCTTCCAGTGACCCAGCTGCCTTATCATTTTATCTAATAGTTGTAAAATTAGAAAGTTCAGACAAATCCCTTATGGCCTTGCTGAGCCCAAGGAAAGAATTTTCAGTGGATCCTGGAAATGGGAACTCTGAAAAGAAATTTTGCTGTGGGTAACTTTTAAACCAAAGGCACAATCTTTGAATGGGGATCTTGAGACTGAAATCAGTCTATAACTTAATTGTATCAATTTTAATTTTGTATTTATATCTTGTTGTTTGTTTTTGCCAAGCCCTCGAGGCAACACTCACTCTGCCATCTCACTTTGTTTCCTAGTATATTTCCCAGAACAGAACTCCATAGGATTTATGACCCAATTTTTGCCTTTTGATTTAATCTGAAAGATATCCAACTCACATCAAGCACAGAGCTGGCAGTTAGGAACGATAAAGCTGTCTCTCTCCTAACCCAAGGTTGCTAAAAGGTTCAGATCAAGTCTGTGTCTCACTTCCTGTGCCACAGTCTCTCTTCCTGCGTACAAATAAATTTGATTTCTGCTGCTGTGTTTACGCTTGTTATTTAGAGAAATTTAACTACCATGATAAAATTATTTAAAAATATATCTACTAAGAGAAAGCAGTTCAAGAAATTTGTTCCCTGATAAAAGTTGGACCTGAATATGGAATATTGAAAAATTAATATTAATAATAAATAATGGACAGCATAGTAATTTTAATATGATATTGATAATAGTATGAAACCTTGTTTTCTCTATTTCTAAAAACTGCTTTGTAAATATCTCTGTTATGTGCCCTGAGTAATTATTAATAAAATGTTCTGCAGTGTATTTTGTATCATAAATGGAAAGCACTTAAATGGACGATTTTTAATTTAAATTTTAGTTAACATACAGTGCAATATTGGTTTCTGGCATAGAATTCAGTGATTCATCACTTAGGTATAACGACCAGTGTTCATCACAGTAAGTGCCTTTCTAATAGCCCTTCCCCCACTTACCTCCCTCCATCAACCCTCTTTGTTCTCTATCATTAAGAGCCTCTTATAGTTTGTTTCCCTCTCTCCTTTTCCCCCCTTCCAGATGTTCATCTCTTTCTTTCTCAAAATTCTACATGTGAGTGAGATCATATGGTATTTTTCATTCTCTGACTCACTTATTTCATTTAGCATAACACATTCTAGCTCCATCCATATCATTGCAAATGGCAAGGTTTCATTCTTTTTTGATGGCTGAGTAATATTCCAGTGTATATACATCACATTTTTCTTTATCCATTCATCAGTCGATGGACATTTGGGCTCTCTGCATCATTTGGCTATTGTTGATAATGCTGCTACAAACATCAGGGTGCATGTACCCCTTTGAATCTATATTTTTGTATTCTTTGGTAAATACCTAGTAGTACAATTGCTGTATCATAAGGTAGTTCTATTCTTAACTTTTTGAGCAAACTCCACACTGTTTTCCAGAGTGACTGCATCAGTTTGCACTCCAACCGATAGTGCAAGAGCATCCCCATCAACACCCGTTGTTTCTTGTGTTGTTGATTTTACCCATTCTGACAGATGTGAGATGGTACCTCATTGTGCTTTTGATTTGTATTTCCCTGATGATGAGTGATGTTGAGCATCTTTTTGTGTGCCTGTTAGCCAACTGCATGTCTTCTTTGGAAAAGTGTCTGTTCATATCTTCTGCCCATTTATTAACTGAATTATTTGTTTTTTGGTTGTTGAGTTTCGTAAGTTCTTTATAGATTTTGGATATTAACCCTTTATCAGATATGTCATTTACAAATAATCTTCTCCCATTCCATAGGCTGCCTTTTAGTTTCGTTGATTGTATTCATCAATGTACAGAAGCTTTTTATTTTTATGAAGTCCCAGTAGCTATTTTTTGCTTTTCTTTCCCTTGCTTCCAGCAATATGTCTAGTTAGAAGTTGCTAGGGCCAGTGTCAAACAGGTTGCTGCCTGTGTTCTCCTCTAGTATTTTGATGGTTTCCTGTCTCACATTTAGGCCTTTCATCCATTTTGAATTTATTTTTGTGGATAGTGTAAGAAAGTGGTCTAGTATCATCCTTCTTTATGTTGCTGTCCAGTTTTCCCAACATCATTTGTTGAAGAAACTGTCTTTTTTCCATTGGATATTCTTTCCTGCTTTGTTGAAGATTAGTTGACCATATAGTTGTAGGTCCATTTCTGGATTCTCTGTTCCGTTACATTGATCTACATGTCTTTTTTGTGTGCCAGTACCAGACTGTCTTAATGACTACAGCTTTATAATATAACCTAAAGTCTGGAATTGTGATGCCTCCATTTTTGTTTGCCTTTTTCAGTTTTGCCTTGGCTATTCAGGGTTTTTTTGTGGTTCCATACAAATTTTAGGATTGTTTGTTCTAGCTCTGTGAAAGATACTGGTGGTAGTTTGATAAGGATTAGATTAAATGTGTAGATTGCTTTGGGTAATATAGACATTTTAACAATATTTGTTCCTCCAATCCATGAGAATGGGATGCTTTTCCATTTCTTCATGTCCTCTTCAATTTCTTTCATAAGTGTTCTATAATTTTCAGAGTACAGATCTTTTACCTCTTTAGTTAGATTTATTCCTAGGTATTTTATTGTTTTTGGTGCAATTGAAAATGGGATCAATTCCTGGATTTCTTTTTCTGCTGATTTGTTAGTAAGGTATAGAAATGCAACATATTTCTACACATTGATTATATATCCTGCAACTTTGCTGAATTCATGTATTAGATCTAGCCATTTTTTGGTGCAGTCTTTTGGATTTTCTACATAAAGTATCGTGTCTTCTGCAAATAGTGAAAGTTTGACTTCTTCCTTGCTGATTTTGATGCCTTTATTTCCTTTTTGTAGTCTGATTGCTGAGGCTAAGACTTCCAGTACTATCTTAATTAGTAATGGTGAGAGTGGACATACTTGTTTTGTTCCTGACCACAGCGGGAACATTCTCAGTATTTCTCTACTGAAGATAATATTAGCTGTGGGTCTTTCGTATATGGCCTTATGACGTTAAGGATGTTCCATATATCCCTACTTTGTTGAGGGCTGTTATCAAGAATGGTTTTGGGATTTTGTCCAATGCTTTTTCTGCATCTACTGACAGGATCATATGGTTCTTATCCTTTTATTAATGTGTTATATCAAGTTGATTGATTTCTGAGTATTAAACCACCCCTGCAACACAGGAATAGATCCCAGTTGATCATGGTGAATAATGCTTTTAAAGTGCCGTTGAATTGATTTGCTAGTATTTTATTGAGAAATGTTGCATCCATGTTCATCAGGGAGATTGACCTATAATTCTCCTTTTTACTGTAGTCTGTGACTGGTTTTGGAATCAAGGTAATACTAGCCTCCTAGAATGAGTTTAGAAGTTTCCTTCCATTTCTGTTTAATGGAACAGTTTGAAAAGAATAGGTATCAGCTCTTCTTTAAATGTCTGGTAGAATTTTCCTGAATTTTGCCCCAGGACTTGTGTTTGTTGGGAGATTTTTGATTACCAATTCAATTTCTTTTTCAGTTATGGATCTGTTCAAATTTTCTGTTTCTTCCTGTTTCAGTTTTGGTAGTTTGTTAGTTTCTAGGAATTTGTCCATTTCTTCCAGATAACCCAGTTCATTGGCATATAATTTTTCATACTATTCTCATAATTGTTTGTATCTTTGTGGTGTTGGTTGTGATCTTTCCTCTTTCATTTTTGATTTTATCTATTTAGCCCCTTTCTCTTTTCTTTTTGATAAATCTGGCTACAGAGTTATCAATTTTATTAATTCTTTGAAAGAACCAGCTCTTAGTTTCATATATCTGTTCTACTGGTTTTGTTTTGTTTCTTTTTGCTGTTTCTATATCATTTATGTCTGCTCTAGTCTTTATTATTTCACTTTTTTTGCTGGGTTTAGTCTTTATTTGATCTTCCTTCTCTAGTTCCCTTTGGTGTACTGCTAAGTTTTTCTTGCTTCTTGAGGAAGGCCTGTATTACAATGTGCTTCCCTCTTAGGACTGCCTTTACCATATCCCAAAGGTTTTAGACTATCATGTTTTCATTTTTATTTGCTTCCATGTACTTTTTAATTTCTTCTTTTAATTTCCTGGTTAATCTATTCATTCTTTAGTAGGATGTTCCTTAACCTCCATATATTTGTGGTCCTTCCAAATTTTTTCTTGGGTCGACTTTACGTTTCATAGCATTGTGTCTGAAAATATGCATTGTATGATCTAAGTCTTTTTGTACTTGTTGAGGGCTGATTTGTGACCCAGTATGTGATCTATTCTGGAGAGTGTTCTGTATGCACTCAAAAAGGATGTCTATTCTGCTGCTTTAGGATAAAGTGTTCTGAATATATGTTAAAGTCATGTGATCTGGTGTGTCATTCAAAGTCCTTGTTTTCCTTGTTGATCTTCTGCTTATATGATCTGTCCTTTGCTGTGAGTGGGGTGTTGAAGTTCCCTACTATTATTATATTATTATCCATGAGTTTATGTTTATTATTAATTGATTTATATATTTGGATGCTCCCAAGTTAGGGGCATAAATATTTACAATTGTTAGATGTTCTTGATGGATAGACCCCTTAATTATATTATAATGCCCCGCTTCATCTCTTGTTAAAGTCTTTGTTTTAAAATCTAGTTTGTCTAGGGCATCTGGGTGGCTCAGTTGGTTAAGCAACTGCCTTCAGCTCAGGTCATGATGCCGGACTCCTGGAATCGAGTCCTGCATAGGGCTCCCAGCTCCGCAGGGAGTCTGTTTCTCCCTCTGTCCTTCTCCCCTCTCATGCTCTCGCTCTCTTTCTCTCTCTCTCTCAAGTAAATAAATAAAATCTTAAAAAATTTTAAAAAATAAAATGTAGTTTGTCTAACATAAGTATGGCTATTCTAGCTTTCTTTTGGCATCCATTAGCATGATAAATCATTCTCCATCCCCTCGTTTTCAGTCAGAAGGTGTCTTCAGGTCTAAAATGGGTCTCTAACAGGCAGCATATAGATTTATCTTGTTTTTTTTTTTAATCCATTCTGATACCCTGTGTCTTTTTCTTGGAACAGTTAGTCCATTTACATTTAGAGTGATTATTAAAAGTTATGAATTTAGTGTCATTGTGTTACCTGTAGTGTTGGTATTTCTGGAGATGTTCTCTGGTCCTTTCTAGTCTTTGTTGCTTTTGGTCCTTTTTCCCCACTTAGAGTCCACCTTAATGTTTCTATCAGGGCTGATTTAGTGGTCACTAACTCTTTTAGTTTGTGTTTGTCTGGAAAACTCTTTTTCTTACCTTCTATTCTGAATGACAGCCTTCCTGGATAAAGTATTCTTGGCTGCATATTTTTCCCATTCAGCATGTTAAATATATTTTGCCACCTGCCAAGTTTCTGTGGACAGGTGTGCTGTGAATGTGATCTGTCTTCACTTGGTGGTTGACATTTTTCCCTTGCTGCCTTCAGAATTCTTTCCTTGTCTGTGTATTTTGTGAAAATGATTGTGGTATGCTTTGGCAGCAGTTGGTTTTTGTTAAATTTAATAAGAGTTTACTGTGTTTCTTGGATTTTGATGTATGTATCCTTCCCCAGATTAGGGAAGTTTTCAGCTATAATTTGCTCAGATAAACCTGCCCCTCTTTTTCGCTCTTCATCTTCTGCAACTCCTATGATACAAACATTACTCTGTTTTAATAAGTCGCTGAGTTCCCTAAGTCTGTCTTCTTGATCCTTTACTATTGTTTCTCTCTTCTTTTCAGCTTCATTATTTTCCATAATTTTATCTTCTGTATCACTGATTCATTCCTCTGCTTTGTCCATCCTCATTTTTATGGCATCCATTCAGGTTTGCATCTCAGTTATAGCATTTTTAATTTCAGCCTGACTTGATTTTAGTTCTTTTATCTTTGCCATAAGAGATTCTCTAGTGTCGGGGTACCTGGGTGGCTCATTTGGTTAAACATCTGCTTTCAACTCAGGTCATGATCCCAGGGTCCTGGGATTGAGCCCCACATCAGACTCTCTGTGTCTTATGCTTTTTTCAAGCCCAGCTGGTATTCTCATAATTTTTGTTTTAAATTCTAGTTGAGACACCTTCCTTATATCTGTATTGATTAAATTTCTGGCCATCATTTCTTCCTGTTCTTTTTTTGGAGGGGGGTGAATTGCTCCCTCTTCCACAAGTCATTTTTCTGGTTTAGACATGTGGCTTTGTTTTCTAAGATTTCTAATCAATTTCTTGGACATTCAGAATAATTTGATATTTATCTAGCTGTGTTTCAGAGAGGAAGCAATCTTTGTGTCACCCTGCTCCTCTGGCATCTTACCTCTGGTTAACCCTTCAATGGATATTTTTGAAAATCCCTAAACTAGAACTATATTTGCATAGTCTAGGAAGAATTAGTCTTTAAAATATCCAAAATATTCTCCTAATTTACTTGTTAGTTTATATAGTGACTACAATTGACCAGACAAGTTCCTGAGTTCTGTAAATATTAATTCCTTTCATTCTTCTAACATAGCTATGAGTTAAGTACTATTATTATTATTTAGGATAAAAGAAAACCAAGACACAGAAGAGGTTAAGTATGTTATTCAAGGTCACACAAACAGTATAACTGGAGACAGTGAGATGAAAACCCAGGCAGTCTTACTCCAGGTTCCACAATCTTAGCACTCTCCAATGCTCTTCCTTAGTGACATAAAATGCTTTTTCATATTAGAAGTACTTACTTGTCTATTCAAACTCAGAAAGTCCTTGTCAGTACTCAGAAATTTAGAACTATGTAGCTAAGGCATTAGTTCACTAATTTATATCCATAAGATGTTTTTTTATTTTTTTAATTTTTAAAGATTTTATTTATTTATTTGACAGAGAGATAGCACAAGTAAGCAGAGCAGGAGGCAGAGGGAGAGGGGTAAGCAGGCTCTCTGCTGAGCAGGGAGCCTGATGTGGGGCTCAATCCCAGGACCCTGGGATCATGACCCAATCCAAAGGCAGCCACTTAACTGACTGAGACACCCAGACACCCCCATAAGCTGTTTTTTTTTTTTTAAGTAGCATTCTTTTGGGGGGGGGATGCTTATGTAATGAAGATGGGTACTGTATATTTAATAGTAGTTTAATACTTAAAATATGTTTTCTAATCTCATATTATTGGCACCATTTCTATAATTTGTTTTTATTTATTAACTTTTTTACTATTGGATTCTGTTTCTTTAGAAGTAAATTAAATTCATGAAATGCTACCTCAGGCAGGATAAAAGTTATGTATGTTTACAGCATTTGGAAACTGCTAATATATTTACTAAATGACTATAAAAGGATGATTACCCCCCAAAAAGGGCAAATTGCACATTACCATTACTAAATGTAATGCCCATGAGAATGAAGCCAGGCAGATGGATATCAAACATATTTCAAATTAAGAAATGAAAGAATTGGTTACCATCTAACCCTGGCTGCCAAACAAAAACAGGAATATCTGATCCCTATCCACAGATGAGCTCTGTGATGATAGGTACTTAGATATTAGCCTTTGATTAGTCCACAGTGCAGCAAAGTAGAGGGAGGTACAAAGATGGCAATACAAGAAAAATAGTGAAGCACCTAATAGAAATTGGGAATTTAGGAGGGGTAATTTCTTGAAATTGGCTTTAGATTGGAACTAGGTCATAAAATTATAAAATCGCAGAAAATGTTAAGTGATAGGGCTCTATAACTCAAGCAAGTCATCAGGATTAGAGATATAAACTTGAAAGTCTTCTGTACAGACTTGGGAATTGAAACTAAAAAAGCGGGTTAACTATATCAAGGAAAATTTGATTACTGTACCATTAGGCCTAAAGAGGATGCTAAACATAATGGTTATGAGCCCTGTCTTGTAAGTGAGACACCTGGTAGCCCTGCCACAATTTAGCAGTATAAATTTAGGCAAGTCACTAACCCTTTCTAAGTCCTAAGTTCCTAATCCACAAAATAGAAATAATATGTTTATCACTGTGGTGGGCAGAATTTTAAGGTGGTTCCCAAGATTTCTGCCCCTTGTGTCCCTGGCCTGTGTGATCCCCTTCCCTTGAGTGTGAATGGAACCCATAAATATAAGATAGTCATTTCTTGATAAGGTTATGTTATAAGGCAAAAAGTTATGGCATTGTCACCCTATGATTATGTTAATTGACTAAAGGGAGAAGCTGGAGAGATGCACCCCCAGGTCTGGCAGAAAGCAGACATCTGTGTTGTGATCTGCTTATCACATGGGGGTCACATGGCAAGGAACTGCAGGTTTCCTCTAGGAACTGAGAGCAGTCCCTCAGGGGTAGCCAGTAAGAAAAATCTACTTCCTAAAAGGAATGAATTTTCCAGTAACAAGGGAGCTTGGAAGAGGCCCCTGAACCTCAGATAAGCTGACAGCCCCTGCCCACACTTGGATTCCAAAGAAACCCCAAGGAGAGGACCCAGGTAAAGGAAATTGTGAAAGACTACATCTGTCTTGTTTGAAGTCACTAGATCTGTGGTAGTTTATTTTGCAACAATGGAAAGTGAATATGCTCATAAATGTAGATGACTAAATATAATACAAATTACAAAATGCCTATTACAGGACCTTCTACACAATAGTATGTGATAATTGCTGCCTTGGTAGCATTGTTATATATCCTCCTGAATCCTATTTCTATTTCTAGATTGAAAATAAGTACCAATTTCCATACAAAGGCTTAAAGAAACTCATCAGGAAGTAATGTTTTAATGACAATGATGTAGCATTTCTAAAGAATTTTGATCCGTGTTATCTTTTACTTCACTATGACCTTTTATCTGATTTCATTATAACTTAAAGGAAAATTTCAAAGAATAGTTTGAAAAAAACATTATTAGTAAGAGTTTGTTGTTCTTTTGGTTCTTATTTGCTTTGTTGTCTAAGAAGATAGCAGTTTTAAAAAATGATGAGCACGTTGATAACAATAAATTTGCTCAGACCCAAATATAATGTTGAAGTATTAATGAGATTTTTAATTTGCTAAATGCTTTGTGGAAACTGAGTTCAAAGTAAATTTAGGCATTAAAAAGTTCAACATGGAAAAAAAGGGTCAATTTTGTAATGGTCCAGAAAGAAAAGCTGTGAAACTACCATGGAAAATAAGAAAATACTCTGAGATGGTTTGAGTGCAAGAGTCAATTAGCCCATGCATTTCCACACACCTCTGCAGCTCTGCTTATGCTGTGCCTTCTACCCAAAATGCCCTTTATAATCAGTTTTACTTCTGTGCAACCCCTTCCCTTAGAAATAAAAATATGGGTAGCAAGTTATCTCTGTGTCTGTATCCTTTGCTATAGTAAGTTTTACTATAGTATGAGTTTCTTCAGAGAAAAGTATTTTTGCATTTCTAGTTACTGGCATGGGTATGAACTTAATAAATGTTTATTAGGTACAATTTAACGAAACATAGAATTAATATGCTCAAGTATTTGACAAAATTAGGTCACATGTTTTTATTGTATTATCTCCATATTCTTCCATTAGTTAAAAGGAATGTAACCTAGCAAGCTGGTAGTCTTGGTAGCATTTTTCTGTGTTACTTGTAGTGATTATAGTTATATGGTATTAAAGGGGCCATCAGGAGAATGCAGAAAATTTAATCAATCAAGTGGTATATCTGTCACAAGCCAAAATTACTCTAATTTTGTTGACAAAGTTTTCTGGTTAAACTAATTATTTTTATATTATGTAAACATACCTGATAAAATAGTTACTTCAAGGAAAATAGTCTTAAAATAAGATTTTAGCATTATATGGATGAAGCCCAAGTCACTCTTTTTACACATTTCTTCTATACATGGGAATTTAATTTGAATTACTAAGGAAAATCAGTTCCACATAAAATGAATTCTATAAATTATGAAAAATAAAATTCAATGAATAGAATATGCATATGGTATGATGACTATTTAAAACATCTTATATCTTAATCAGGATAATTCTGTCACTTAGTAAGATATGCATGTTAAGCATTTATTAAACAAGTGATTTCTATCTCATTGCCTGTTTTTTTATTATGTAAGATCCTTTTTATAATAAAGCTACAAAAGTTTTCATGCTTGTAAGGAGCATTTTATGGGAGGGAAGTTAGTGTTTAAATATTAGGATCATATTTTTTAAATTTTGAAATGCATGTGGAGAATGAAACTAATAAAAATAGCAAGAAACATTAGAAATAATTTTTTTTTTAGAAAAAAAGTTGTAGTAGCAGAAGTTTAAAAAATAGACCAGGGAAAGATTCCATAATCACAATAGCTCTTCTGGTAAAGTGAGGAATTTTACACATTACATCAATACTTTTCCAAATCTAGCTTACAGTATCTTAGAGAAAAATTGCTGAAGTATTTACACCTTTTCTCCTCACAACCTTAAGGGTTTTAGTCAAGTAGAACAAGAGTCAGAAAACCTTTTAGGCAAAGGGCCAGGAAGTAAATATTTTAGGCTTTGCGGACCATACAGGCCCTGTCACAACTATTTAGCTTTGCCACTGTAGCATGAAAACAGACATTGACAATATATAAATGAATGGGCCTGGCTCCAATAAAATTTTACTGACAAAACAGGAAGCATTCTGATTTGACCAGCTTGCCAAATCTTGATGTAGATTAATGTTAGCAATTTTATAGTCATTTTTATAAATTTTATATGGCTTATATAAAAATAAACTATAAGAAACTATCTTCACAGTTAGTAGTTAATTACAAATGAATATAGTCATTATAACATTTTATAATATAAGTAAAAATACCCAAATTCTATATTTTGTATCTATAGATGCTTATTATGGTGAAATTTATCATTGAAACTAACTTCATCCAGAGGGAACAGATTTCATGCGTAGAATTTTTTTCTTCCATTTTCTTATTCTAAGAACTCAAAAATTGTATCTCCCATTTACTGAGTGAATACTACAAAATAGGGCTCGTTCTTTTTTTTTTTTTTTTTTTTTTTTCCCTAGGNTTTTTTTTTGCCCTAGGGGTACAGGTCTGTGAATCATCAGGCTAACACCTTTCACAGCACTCACCATAGCACAAACCCTCCCCAATGTCCATAACCCAGCCACCCTATCCCTACCCTCCCACCCCCCAGTTACCCTCAGTTTGTTTTGTGAGATTAAGAGTCTCTTATGGTTTGTCTCCTTCCCCATCCCATCTTATTTCATTTTTTACCCTCCCTACCCTCCCAAACCCCACCCTGCCCCTCCAATTCCTCATATCAGAGAGATCGTATGATAATTGTCTTTTTCTGATTGACTTATTTCACTCAGCATAATACCCTCTAGCTCCATCCACGTTGTTGCAAATGGCAAGATTTCATTTCTTTTGATGGCTGCATAGTATTCCATTGTATATATATACCACATCTTCTTTATCCATTCATCTGTTGATGGACATCTAAGTTCTTTCCATAGTTTGGCTATTGTGGACATTGCTGCTATAAACATTTGGGTGCATGTGTAGGGCTCATTCTTTAGCCTACAAATATCATATGGTTATTTACTTCTCACAGCCTAATTAAACTATCTGTTTCATTGCCCATTTTACATGTGAGTGAACTGAAGCTAAAGAGACTATATAATCCTGACTGCAACAACTATAAAGTGATGAAAGATTTGAAATTCAAACCCCAACATGGCTTTCAAAGCCTATGCTGTAGTTCTACAGTGATTAAATGAGTGTGAAAACCTTCTTAAGTCTAAATTCTTATTTGTTCCTAATGAAAAAAAGAGGGAGACTTACTCTTATAAAAGTTTATAGCTTAGTATAATACTATGTATAATAAAACCTACATATTGGAAAATATTTCCAAATGTATTTTGTATATTATATTACAGTTTGGATGTTGGTTCTGAGTGACTATTTTTTTGTTTTATCAGCCAATAGCTACAATGACAGTTTCCAGTTTCCAATCAATGTAGCCTCAAGGAATAAACAGAATCAAAATTCCCTTTGTAATTACAGAACTCAAAATACAGCTTTATTTTCATTTGCATTGCCATGATGCCAATGCAGTATTTATATCCTGACTCTACTCTTGGACGGATGATGTGAATGTAACACTCTCCCTGGGACCTCATTCATAGTAATGGTTGTAACAAAAAGAATTGTTAAAAAGTGAAGAATCTATTGGCCTGAAAACATAATAATCTTATTCTATGTTCTTTAATTCTTTAAAAGAATTACTATGTAGAAAAACTTTGAATATGGAAAGAATCTGATTCATACAAAGGAAAGGAGAAGGAATGTGTAAAGAGCTACCAATTCCATGGTTAGTTGTCAGAAAACTAAGTTCTGTTACTGAACTTTTACCACTTAATTGATTACTTTGGAAAAAGTACTTAACCTCCTTAAGCATCAGCTTGCTCAGCTGTCACAGAATTGGGGGAGGCAGTGGCGGGTGGGACAGCTATAAAATTCTATGATTCTGTCACTGAGAAGAAGATTACTAAAATCCACATATCTAAGCATTTGGGCTAATCTCTTTATAACATATTATAGAGCCATATAATTTGCCCTGCTGTGTTCAACTTTTCCATCAGTTAGATGGAGATGTAGTCTGTTTATCAGATTTCCAGGTGAAACAAAGACTAGAAGAAAAGTGAAGATGAGGGATGATGGAATCAAAGCCAAAAAATCTTGACAGGCTGGAATAATAGGCCTACTTATACAGAATCATACAGAATATATAATAGAGCCATATAATAGAATATATAATAGAGATAAATATGTAGCCTTATGTGAAGATACTAATGGCTCAAGTATACTTAAGTTTTCATACTATAACATTAGCCAATGGCAGTATTTGGCTGTGAGAACTCATTTGTCATTTATAGATCTATAATAGAATTCTTTGTAGTATCTTTAATTCCCCATTCTTCTCTACTATTTCATAGGACTTCTAAGCATAATTCAAACCTGGATAAGCCTGCTTATCTGTTCCCTCCATGTTCTCACCCGGCCTCTGACTATTATTTAAAAATAAAATTATCTAGTTTGGAAAATTGATACCCACTATAGATCATGGCCAGAAAACTACCTTGAACCTTCTCCATAGTTCATAAGTATTACGTCTATTTTTTCAACTTTCTTGCCCAATCTCTACAGTGACTAGTTTAAATCTTCTCCACATTCTCAAACTTCAGGCCTTCACTATTCTCTCCTGTCTCAGAGATGAATTTGTGTCCTACTTTTCTGAGAAAAATTATTGCCCTCACATGGCATCTCTCAAAATTGACTTCTGGGTCATCACTCATTAGTTCTTTCTTTTCTTTATTACTATAGAGGAAATTTATAAGCTACTAGCTAAGGCCAATTCTTCTACCCATGCATTGGCACTTGTGGTAGATATTTCTCATATTGTGGGTGTCCATCATCTTTTTTATTACCCTTTCTATATTTTATAAAATCCCATGTTATAAGACCTGCCTCTAGAGCATGACACAGGACTCACATTTTCACCTGCCTTACAAGTAGGCCACGAACATGACAGAGCTTTTTACCAATCAGGTGTAATTCTTTAATTCTGCTTACACCAGTGACAGTGAATTTTGCTTTTTGCAACTAAGAACCCTAAAGAATGCAGATTTTATCCCTTCTCTCCTTTATAGAAACTATGAAATATTCACTCTCCTGTATCTTCAATTTCTTCCATTTCACTAGACCCTCTCAATAGTGTTTAAACTACTTTAGTCTTTCGCATTTAATAAAGTCCTCGTAAGAATCCCATTACCATGTAGCTACTGCCCTATGAAAGGGCAGTAGCCCTTTCTTCCTCAAAGAAAGCATTCATTTAGTGGTTCTAACTTGGTACTTCTAATTACTTACTTTCTGCCATAATATAGGCTGATCCAGCAGCTTTTTAAACAATTGAGGATTCTCTGTTACTAAAAGGCTTTTTGTTTTGTTTTGTTTTGGCTTCTCTAATGCCACACTCCCTTGTGATGCATGCCACTTCAGCTGTCTCTTTTTGGGTCTTTTCTACTATTTACTCTCACTTTTCACAGTTCCCTCTTGATTTTAAACTTCATTTTCTTCTTCGTTTATTCATTTTCCTTAATAAATCTCTTCCATTCCCATCATTCAGCTTCAGCTAACAATATTCCTTTACTTACAAAATTTATATCTTTAGAATAGACAATACCTCTGAACTTCAGGCCCAAATAGTCAATATCCTATAGACATCTTCCCCCGGATGTCTCTTAATGTAGCAAAAATCATATGTTCAAAGCTGATTCCTGATCTGCACACATGTGTACACGCACGTGCACACACACGCACACAGTCACCCACTACTGGTTATTATACATAGCACACACCATTTACCCATTGCCTGATAGAAGAAGTCTGACAGTCATCAAAGTTCAATGTGGAGTAATCCAAGAGTATGTCTAAGTACAAAGTATTATATATATGTAAAGAGAGAGAGAGAGACATAATATTCTATTTCATTCTTTATCCTCTTGCCTGTATTATTTATGTGAGGTGAAGTGTAGAAAAAGAAGGGAGTGATAAAGCCTTTATGTTTCCTCCATGCTTATTTTTTTAAAAGATTCTTGAGATTCTATGTGCACAAAATACTATTAATCACCAGGTTCATACTGTGTAGCACTTTATGATGTATTTTTATCTTTAATCCAACAGAAATCTATATCCAGCTATAGAAAGAAGACAAAGTGAGCCTACCAGCTAAACAGTATGTTTGCAATCTCTAGCTGTGATTTCAAAGAGGTTTCTTTGGAAGCAGTTTTCTATCCCACTAGTTTTTAATAGGAGAGGGAAAATTGGTTTACAAAATGAACTTTTAAACTTTCTCTTATTTTCATACCAATTGCTTGCCCCACACATGAACCCAACAATTTCCCATATATTCAAGTGTTTTTCTACTCATAGTTCTTAGCCAGAATCAAAGCAGTTTAGCTGAATGAGTCTATACTGTCATATGGGCCACAGATAAAAAGACCAGGCACATAAGTGGCAGCAATTCATGGACTTTCTAATGTACTTTTTTCCACTTTAGAGCTTATTGAACTAAACTACTGAACCTTTTTAGGCTTATCTTTGGATTTTGACCTTCATTTGTCCAAGTTCTTACTGCACTTGTGGCATTTCAACTAGTGAAATAGTATACTCATGTAGTTATTCATGTAGTTATTGTCATAATTATTTACTGTATGTCATAATTTTTCTTTAATTTTTCCAAAATTCATAATTATTTTCAGTGCTTCAGATAACTTCTTAATTGTAATTGATGTTGCATTAGTGATCTCAGGATGATTATAGTAGACTAAAACTTATTTTCATATTATGTAGATATCTAATTCTTGAAAATGCTCTTATAAGTTATTGAAGAAAGGAATGATAGGAGAGGCCAATGAATGGGACAAGGACTGAATAACGAAGAATAAAGGAGGGTTGAGAAAGTGAGAGACTTAGAGTAATTAAGTGCCAGGTAAAAAAAATACGCCTGTGTCACAGGCTGAAAGTTGAAGAAGGAAGATGTAATAATGCCAGACAAATGGGCAGTGTTTACGGAGATAGCAACTGTGTGTTCAAAACTGGAAAAGTGCAAAAACACAGTTTATTAACCATATACATAAAGGGCCAGTGTAAGGACTTTGCTGAATATAGTGGCAGTAATATCTATTCTGTTTGTTTTAGCGATTAAGAAGGGGGCCTCTGAACTTAACAGGGTCTACGTTGACATTTTCTATTTGTGTGATCTTGGGCAAGTTACTTAACCTCTCCAAGTTGCTGATTTTTCATTTTTAATTATCCCTCAAAGGGGATAATTATAGGGTCTTATTGAGGACTAAAATAGATTACACATGTAAAAATAGTTCCAAGCACAGTTCTCACACTAAATGAGAGCTGAAAACATGTTAGACATTATTGCTGTTAGAACAGTATGGAAGGGCGGGCCTGGGTGGCTCAGTTGTTAAGCCTCTGCCTTCAGCTCGGGTCGTGATCCCAGGGTCCTGGGATAGAGCCCCACATCGGGCTCCCTGCTTGGCAGGAAGCCTGCTTCTCCCTCTCCCACTCCCCCTGCTTGTGTTCCCTCTCTCACTGTGTCTATCTCTGTCAAGTAAATAAATAAAATCTTAAAAAAAAAAAAAAGAATAGTATGGAAGGAATGGCTTAGGGATGATGGGGTTCAAGGGACAGGGTCTTCCAGCCTATAGAGTTACTGAAGAAAAGAAATCAGGTGGAAAATGGGAAACATGGCAGTCAAGGATAGAACCTTCTGGCAATCAGTCTTACATAACCATTTGAGTGTCAAGCAGTATGTTTCAAAGACTCAGTTTTAGAATTAATAAGTAGCAGAGTCAGTCTTCAAAGACAGATATTTCTAACTGTGCAACATTCAACATTCTGTGCAAAATTGCTTTCCTTTTAAAGAGACTTAAAGGTCTTGGCTGTCTTCTCTTAAAAAAAATCAGAGATAATAATAGTACTTTTGAAACCATCGCCTGGCATGTACTAGTTCTCAATAAAAGCTAACCAGTATTAAAGGGTGATTCTGATTCTTCATATTCTCCCTCTCCTCTCCTCCCATCCCTACCCCATTCCCTTCTCTTCTTTCCCCTCCCCTCTTCTCATTTCCTCTCTTTCTCTACCCCCCCCATAATGCCCCCCAGGCCATTTACTGTCTGTCTCAAATTATCTGTATCGGTGAACTGAATATAGATGTTTATCATATTTTTCTATCTAAGCCTATAAATGAGTAATAGGCAATATATACAGCTTATACATAGAATGATTTTAAAAAATGAACTGTTGATGGTCATGACTACCAAAACTAATCAGTATGACAATGTTTTGGTTTTCTGTTTTCATTAAAAACTTTATTTATAAAAAAAAAAAACTTTATTTATTTGTGAGAGAGAGCACGTGAGAGCATGGGGAGGGGGCAAAGGGATAGGAAGAGAGAAAATCTCAAGCAGACTCCTCACTGAATGTGGAGCCCTTCTCAGGACTCCATCCCAGGACCCCAAGATCATGACCTAAGCTAAAAGCAAGAGTCGGACACTTAACCAACTGAGCCACAGGCGCCCCTGTGTGACAATGTTAAAACAGAATGAGACCAATGGAAATGTTGTGGACTAAGAACAATTTAGAAAGTATAGTATTTTTCTTTAAAGAAAAAAAAAAAACTCCACAACTTTGTGGAAGAGAGATGACTAAGTTTTACCCAGATCATCTGCACATTTTGGAGACATATCATTGTTTTTTGGAAGTGTAGAAATTGATGGCTGGCTACTAAGCTCTTGTAAAAACCAGAGGCTCTGAATTTGCCTACTGTATTAAGAGATCCCCAAAAGGGTTAACAGAGTCAACTGGTTATCGCTAAATTCAGTTCATGCCCATTTACAATGTATCTACAAGATGAGGAAAGGTTTTAATTAATTACTAAAGCAGAAAATTAGAGCAGTGTCTTATTTTCTTCTCTGTATTATTGCCCATGCATGTATGTACGAGTGTGGGGGCATACGTGTGACTTCAGTCATCTGGTTACTTCTACATAGATACTTCATTTGCACTCTAAACTCAGGCTGGCTTTATCAACCTCCCACTGCTAAACTCCTCATCCTCCGGGGTTTCCTCCTTGCCTCGATTACCCAGGTCATTCAGACTTGAAAACATCGAGCTCTCATTTCACCTTAACCCACAGTCTACTCATTATCAAGTCCTGTTCCTCCTAGTTCAGAACGTCCTTCCCATCCATTCCCTCCTCTCTTTTGCTGTTGCCAGCATCCTTGATTTGATTCTCACTTTCACCACCTGAACTACTGTTACAACTTTTTAATCTGAATTCACAACTTTTTACTCTTCTTAATTCAAGCTCTCTGTACATTGCTGGGAGCTTAGTATTCCTGAAGGACAGTTCTAATTTGCTGCTTCTCTGCCCATAAATGTTTAATGTCTCTGGCTACAGAATGGACTTCAGTCTCTTTATTCTGGTGTGCCAGCCCTCTAATAATCCTCCTCCTACTCTCCAATCCCATTTTCTGTTACTCCCCTTCACACAGTCTGTGCTCTTGGCCAACTGAACTCTAGACTTTTCTCTGTATACTTAGCAGGTTCTTCCACTGTTCCCCTTTCTCTTGCTCTTACCTTTTTCTGGTGATGCAATAAGCTCATTATTTGCTGAATGAAATAATTAATTGACTAATTTCCGCAGAGTTGAAACTCACTGAATTAAGGATCAACATCTGATGCATCTTGGAAGCTCCCTATGCCTTGAGCAAAGTTGATTTGAAATATTTTTTAAATGAAAAAGTGTTTAAATTTCCTTATCCCAATTAAGGGTTATAAAGAGTCTACTGCATGATTTTTAACAATAACATAATATTCATGTTAGGTTATAGCCTTCTGTTTTTGTTTACTGATAAAACTATTCACCTAATTTACAATTTTCTGTAGGGTGGGAAAGATTCTTCTCCCTTGACCACCATCTTTTAGTGTATTCAGCTTCCAGGAGATTGATCCAAACCACCCTGCTCTGTCACTCAGGCTTCAAACTATTTTGAAGTTTGGCATCATCTAAGTCACTTTTTTTCTCCAACATATTCCCTCTCTTCTATACCATCTTTCAAATTTTGTCTGTTAGACAGGGATTTTTAAATTACATGTGCTTGCACTGTCCTCTACTAACCCAGTAAACAATCAATTAAAAAAATCACTATCGATATTTGAAATCTATGCAAGAAAAGAGATTTTAATTTCTGAGAGGTGTATGTTGGGGACTAAAAAAGAGAACTTATCTCTAACTATGTGAATTCATTTTAATAAATATCAAATTATAGTATAACACTAAATTAATATTACTTCAATTTGGTAATTTTGTTTTTTCAGTCCCCAAAATAATCCTTATGATAACTGTAATAATGTGATTCAAATATGCAGGAATTTTTATAATATTTTAAAAATCATTATGTACTACTTTAGATTCTTCTTTATAACTTATAGTCTAGCTGTTCTAAAGATAAAACACATTAAATCCATGCTTGTATTAGTACTTGATGTAGTAAATATATATGAAACATATATTCTTCATGAAACTATAGTTTATCATAAGCAATGACTTTTTAATGAAGAAATTAAAGAAGTATTTGATATAACTAATACCTTCTGATTGGCACATCAGTTACTTTGGCTTTGCTATTATAGAAAGAGTTTCTTAAATTGTAATTTAAGGTATTTCTATGAATTAGCCAAGTGTTATTATCAAGCTCATAATTTTAATAGTAGGAGAGGTCTACTTTCATTCACCCTTGAAGTGATAGCTACTTGCTTTTCAATAATTTGCAATTTGCTGCCGGGTTTTTCTAGAAAATCTCTATATTCTCTACCCACACTTTTGAAATCCTTAGGAATTTAATATTCAATTGAAACAGTCATTATTTATAAAACATGGAGAATAATGTTATACTACATATTTAACTCAAATTATCTACAAAGTGTATTTTTTCATATTTTTGGAGATAAAAGTATAACAAATATACAAATTATCTTTTTTTCTTGTCTAACTTGTGGTTTCTGTTTTATTCTGTTTTCTTTTGCTTTTATATGTGTGCATGCATTCATGAATATATATACATGAGAAATACTAGAGAAGAAAACTGTATATGTTCTATAAATTATAATAGGCTTTTGATTCCTCTGTGCTCCCAGGGAAATTTTAGTGTTGGTCTCTAAGCAAGTCTAATTGAGTGAGATGCTACTATTCCTGCAGTTTCATTTAATCTACTTGATGAAAAGATGATGACACTGTGCTTCTATTTGTAGCAATAGTAGGCACATGAGATATTCTGAAAAATAGTCCTACTAAAAATCAGTTAAGATGTTCGACAAAATAAAATGAGCATTCTCTTAAATGCATAGGTGACTTTTTACGATCATTCCCAGATTTAAAAAATAAAGAAAACACTAAGGGCCAAAAAACAGAAAGGGATCTACAAAAAAAAATGTGTGACAAATAGTAGAACCACAGCATTTTCTGGTTTCAGATACTAAGAGATAAGGGCTTTAAGGGTAGTGTGAGTTACAAAAAAAGATCTCTGTGTCTAGCTAAAATGAAGAGTTGAAACTGAAAACTCTTCATTAAGTTTAGACCTCAGAGGGACTTCAGATTCAGAGGAAAGGTGGGGGTAAAAAAAAACCTATGAGCAAAGAAAGACAAGAAAAGTTGGTGTTCAACCATTCTTGCTACAGGTGTATAAGTAGCACCCTCCCCAAGAATCTTCAACAGCCCTGCTGGCCTCAGTTCTGATTTTTTTTTTTAAAGATTTTATTTATTTATTTCACAGAGGGAGAGAGATCACAAGGAGGCAGAGAGGCAGGCGGGGAGGGGGGGGGAAGCAGGCTCCCCGCTGAGCAGGGAGCCCGATGCGGGCCTCGATCCCAGGACCCTGAGATCATGACCTGAGCCGAAAGCAGAGGCTTTAACCCACTGAGCCACCCAGGCGCCCTCAGTTCTGATTTATACTGCAAATTTGGTTGAAGAAATTCCAAAGTAGAAATTAATACAAAACAATCTCAATTTGAAAGCCTCAGGATATTTGGAAGAAGCAAAAGCAAATTCACTTTTGCAAATCCAAATTCCATAAATTAGGTCTCTATAGATTCTCATCAATAAATATTAATAAAAAATAACTACACAATAAAAAAGAATACCAGCTAAAACAGACTACCTCAAGCAAAGGCTGAAGAAAAAAATAAACAGCAGCATTATAACCCCAAGGATTTTGGATATTAGATTCACTAAATACAGAAATAAAATTACTGTATTTAAAATGCTGAAGAAAATGCAAGAGGGAATTAAATTAAGAGGTACAGACTTCCAGTTACAAAATAAATAAGTCACAGAAGTGAAAAGTATAGCATAGGGAATATAGTCAATAATATTGTAATAACTTGGTATGGTGACAGATGATAACTAATTGTGATAAGCATTACATAATGTACAGAATTATCAAATCATTATGTTGTACAGTCGAAACTAATATAATAATATTATATTAAATTTATTATATAGTAAAACATTAATAATATTAAATTATTAATTTGTTAATGATTTAATATAATATTAATTGGCAAATTAATTATAATTAGTTGACAAATTAATAATAGCAAATTATTGAAAAGCAGGTGGCTATTACTTCAAGGGTGAATGAAAGTAGATCTCTCCTATTGTTAAGACAATGAATTTGATAATAACACTTTGCTAACTCAGAAATATCTTTTTTTAAGATTTTTATTTCTTTATTTGACAGAAAGAGAGAGATCACAAGTAGGCAGAGAGGCAGGTAGGCAGAGAGACAGAGAGATCACAAGTAGGCAGAGAGAGGGGGGAGCAGGCTCCCTGCTGAGCAGAGAGCCCGATGCGGGACTTGATCCCAGGACCCTGAGATCATGACCTGAGCCAAAGGCAGAGACTTAACCCACTAAGCCACCCAGGCGCCCCTCATAGAAATATCTTAAATTACAATTTAAGAAACTTTTTCTATATGGAAAAGCTAATTAACTATATTATATATACTTAAATAGTAAAACTTTTTAAGAAATAATTAGCTATAATGTCAACTGTACTTATGTGATAAAAATAATTAAGGGAACTTAAAAATAAGCAAAACAAAAAGAGACTATCACAAAATGCCAAACAATAAAATGAAATATATAATCACTAAAAATGTAATACATGAATTTAATAGCAGATTAGATACAGATGAGAAAATAATTAAGTACAAGAAGTTAGATCTGAATATTTTAACACAGACAATGCAAAAATCCAAGAGAAGTTAAAAAATGTGATGACTGGAAAGAGAAGGTATAGCATACCTAATTATTCTAATGTATTTCTAACCATTTTAAAATATCAACAGTGGAATCCAAGTAAGAGAAATAATACCTTCAAATTGCAGAGATAAACTAGATGTCAATATACAAATGCTTGCACAGCTAAACTTTCATTAACAAGTTGTTCCAAGTAAACATATCTTCAGAAGAAAAAAAAAAAGAGGGTTTATGAGCAGTAAATACTCATGAAAGCAACTTGAAAAGAAGTACTTCCAGAATAAGGCAGAATAAGGACAATGATTCCAGAACTAGTCAGGAAATTAAAAAGGGAAAAATTTTCTGTAAAATCAATAATTTGGATATATTACTTCAGCTGAAATAAAACAATACATAAAAAGATGCGAATTCTTTAAAATTCTCTATGATGTTATTTTCAGTGAGTCAAATTAATCCTTAGCCTTATTTATAGTTACCTGCCAGCCACCTGTAATTTGTTTTTTCCTTTGGATAGGGATATTCTATATGGTCTAGATGAAAGGACACACAAAAATTTTCTAAGTGCCAGGCCCCTTAACTTCCATAGGAATATATTCCCCATCATTAAGCACTCATATATCTTATGAAAACATCTAGACACTTTCTGTTTTCCAGGTACTATCAACAAGTATTATCAGCACTATATCATCATCATAGTAAAAATTCTCAGAATATGTATTGATTCTTCTTTAAATGTTTGGTAGAATTCTGATGGGAGGCCATCCAACCCTGGACTCTTATTCGTTGGGAGCTTTTGATTACTAATTCAATTTCTTTGGTTGTTAATGGTCTGGTTAGGTTTTCTCTTTCTCCCTGTTTCAGTTTTGGTAGTTTATATGTTTCTAAGAGTCCATCCATTTCTCCCAGCTTACCTGGTTTGTTGGCTTATAATTGCTCATAATATTCTCTTATAGTTGTATTTCTTCATTGTTGGTTGTGATCTCTCCTTTTTCATCCATGATTTTATTTATTTGGGCCCTTTCTCTTTTCTTTTTGACAAGTCTAAGAGTTTACCAATATTATTAATTCTTTCAAAGAACCAGCTCCTACTTTTGTTGATCTATTTTACTGTTTTTTTAATTTCTGTATCATTGATTTCTGCTCTAATCTTTATTATTTCACATCTCCTGCTGAATTTAGGCTTTATTTGCTGTTCTTTCTCCAGCTCCTTTAGGTAGAAGGTTAGGTTGTGTATTTGAAGCTTTTCTTGAGAAACGCATATATTGCTATATACATCCCTCTTAGAACTGCCTTTGCTGTATCCCAAAGGTTCTGAACTGTCATGTTTTCATTTTCATTTACTTCCATATTTCTTAAATTCTTTTTAATTTCCTGGTTGACCCATTCTTTAGTAGGATGGTCTTTAACCTCCATATATTTGTGGTCCTTCCAAATTTTTCCTTGTGGTTGACTTCAAGTTTTAAAGCATTGTGGTCTGAAAATATTCATGGTATAATCTCAATCTTTTTGTGCCAGTTGAGACCTGATTTGTGACCCAGTATGTGATCTATTCTGGAGAATGTTCCATGTGCACTTGAGAACACTGTGTATTCTGTTGCTTTAGATGAATGCTCTGAATATCTGTGAAGTCCATCTTGTCCGGTGTGTCATTCAAAGCCCTTGTTTCCTTGTTGATCTTCTGCTTAGATGATCTGTCCATTGCTGTGAGTGTTGAAGTCCCCTACTATTTATTATCAAAGAGTTTTTATAATTTTATTAATTGCTTTATATATTTGGCTGCTCCCAAGGTGGGAGCATAAATATTTAAAATTGTTAGATCTTCTTGTTGTATAGACCCCTTTATTATGATGATATAGCATCCTTCTTCATCTCCTATTAGTCTTTGGTTTAAATTCTTGTTTGTCTGATATAAGGATTGCTACTCCAGCTTTCTTTTGATGTTCATTGGCGTGATAAATGGTTCTCCACCCCCTCACTTTCAATCCGGAGATGTCTTTGGGTGTAAATCTCTTATAAACAGCATATCTATGGGTCTTGGGTTTTTTTAAATCCATTCTCATACCCTATCTCTTTTGATTGGAGCATTTAGTCCATTTACATTCAGAGTAATTATTGAAAGATATGAATTTAGTGTCATTCTATTACCTGTAAAGTTGCTGTTGCCATAGATTGTATCTGGTCCTTCCTGGTCTGTTACTTTTGGGCTCTCTCTTCGCCCAAAGGATCCCCTTTAATATTTCTTGCAGGGCTAGTTTAATGTTCACAAATTGATTTAGTTTTTGTTTGTCCTGGAAACTATCTCTCCTTCTATTCTGAATGACAGCCTTGCTGGATAATATAGTTTTAGCTGCGGGCGCCTGGGTGGCTCAGTGGGTTAATGCCTCTGCTTTCGGCTCAGGTCATGGTCTCGGGGTCCTGGGATCGAGGCCCGCATCGGGCTCCACGCTCAGCGGGGAGCCTGCTTCCCCCTCTCTCTCTCTGCCTGCCTCTCTGCCTCCTTGTGATCTCTCTCCCTATGTGAAATAAATAAATAAAATCTTTAAAAATATATATATATAGTTTTAGCTGCATATTTTTTCCATTTAGCACATTAAATATATCATGCCAGTCCTTTCTGGCTGGCCAGGTCTCTGTGAACAGGTCTGCTGGCACCGTTATGTTTCTACCCTTATAGGTTAAGGACCTCTTCTCCTGCTCTACTTTCAGGATTTTCTCTTTATCTTTGAAATTTGCAAGCTTCACTATTATATGTCAAGGTGTTCACCTATTTTTATTGATTTTGAGGGAGTGGTTGTCTGGGCCTCCTGGACTTTAATGCCTGTTTCCTTTCCCAGATTAGAGAAGTTCTCAGCTATAATTTGTTCAAATAAGTCTTCTTTCCCTCTCTCCCTCTCTTCATTTTCTGGAACCCCTATTATCTGGATATTATTTCACTTTATGGAATCATTGAGTAATCCAAGTCTCCCTTCAAGATCCAGTAGTTGTCTTTCTGTCTTGTTTTCAGCTTCCTTATTTTCCATCAATTTATCTTCTAAAGCACTGACTCTCTCTTCTACTGTTTATTCTCGTTTTTAGAGCCTCCATTTGGGACTGCATCTTGGTAGTAGCATTTTTAATTTCAGCCTGACTAGATTTCAGTTCTTTAATTTCTACAATTAGGAATACTCTAGTGTAGTCTATGCTTTTCTCAAGCCCAACCAGTATCTTTGTAATCATTGTTTTAAATTCTAATTCAGACATTTCTCATATCCACATTGATTAAATCTGTGGCAGTGAGTACTACCTCCTGTTCCTTCTTTTGGAGTGAATTTCTCCGTCTCATCATTTTTTCCAGAAAAGAATAGAAGAAAGAAAGAGAAAAGACAATAATAACAACAACAACAGAAAAAAAAGAAAAGAAAAAATCAACAAGAAACAAAACAGAACAAAGCAAAATACAAGATCCAGGGTATATTTTGGTCTGCTTGTTAAAAGAAACTAGATCCCAAAATAGGAAAGAAAGAAAAACATACATACAAAAATAAAATACAGTGAAAGGAAACAAAAAATTTGATATAGATATGCATATATATGTATATATCTTTAAAAAGAATTTAAAAAGAATCAAAAAATAAGAAAATAGCTTTAAAAAATAATACTGAAAGACTAAAGAATAAAAAACAAAACAAAACAAAACAAACAAACAAAAAAACATGAATGCTATGTACTGTTTCCCCCAAGAGCTGAAGCTTTCCATTTCTCTGTGATCAGAGAACTTAGTGCTAGCTGCTTGTTGTGCTGGTCCTCTGGGAAATGGGCCTCTTGTGCTGATTCTTAGGGGCCCTTGCCCTTGTGGAAATGCACCTCTCTCGCCAGGGAACTGGGCTCAGTGTAAGTGCCTCCAGATTCCACTATATGGCGCTGTTTTGCTCCCTGAAGGCTTTCAGCACTGATGGCCAGGATGAAAATGGCAGCACCCCACTCTCTAGGCCCAGAGCTGAAAACTTTTGCCCCCTACTCTTCAGTGAGCCCTCACAGAAAAATAGTCAGTCACTTTCATCTCCCTGGTTTCTGTCCAAACTCTTTGTTCATCTAGCCTGTGACAGAGTGTTTTTATCTCAGGCACGTGACTGAGTTTCAGAACTCCAAATTATACAGACTCCTACTGCACGGACCCACACTCTTCCTCCCGGGGGAAGGAGGGGGGTCTCCCCAGCTTCTGCCTTTTGCTGGGCCCCTGACAGGAGAGTGGTTGCCTGACCATGCAGCAGTTCACAGTTTATGGCAACACAGAGCAGAAAGCCTGCACCTGGACTTGCTGTTTTCAGAGAACTTTCCCACTTCCCTAAGCCTGGGAACTCTGCCACACTCAGGCACCCCGATCTTCTTGTGACCCCAAGGATCCTGAGACCACACTACCCCATCTGGAATTCTACCATGCTTTGCCACCCAAGCACCTTTAAGCTAGGGACATACCCCACTGTAGGAGACTTCTAAAAGTTCTAATTTTGCACTCCACTTTAAAATACTTTGCAGTAGCTTCCTTAAGCAGGCTCCCTCCCCTCCACTGTATCCTCTGATATATTGCCCTGGGATTCAAGTCTCCATACCTCCTACCTTCCAAAAAGTAGACACTTTTCTATCTGTAGAATTGTAGCATTTCTTTTCACAAATCTCTAATTGATTTTGTAGGTGTTTAGAATGATTTGATAACTATCCAGCTGTATTCCAGGGACCAGACAACATTAGGGTCCCCTACTCCTCTGCCATTGTATCTCCTCTCCTCTATTATTTTTTAGTGATGAATCCTTTAGGAAGACAGAAATATGGACTTATTAACTGGTGCTATTCCTTTTAATCACAGAATTTAATAAAATTGGAATCATAAAAGAAGTAATTATTATTTCTAAATTTTAAAAATATTTATAAACAATTGCATCACATCAGTCTTGTCTTCACTTTATAAACTTAGTGATAGGATTTATATGATGTTCTTTCTGGGGAACATAATAAAAGACTCAAAAAAAACCATTCAAATGGTATTGAGTAGATCAAGTCTATTCTATTATAAAGGAAGACTAGCAAGCAATGTTATGTTTCTTTTAGTACCAGGAATCACAATAAAGTTGTATATGGATAATTTGTGATTCATCGTATTTGTAGATTTACTCGAATGTTAGTACGTCAGTTTCTGGGGTAAGATCATTGAAGACTTTTATACAAGGCTAAGGGGATTAAAACTCATACTGTAGACAAAGGTGTTCCATTTCTATTCAGAATGAATAACACTGATGCTGCTCAGATGCTGCATTGTGTTCAGGGTAAAGATATTAATCTCTTCTGTGTTTTCTTTATCATAAAGAACTCCATGGTGCTCTCCTGAATAAAATTTCAGTGTGTTGTTGTTATTAATTGACTGTGGTCCTGATTCACACTGTAGAAATATATTTAGTAAAAAATATTAAATTCATCCACATTTTTAACATAAGGTGCTCAGTACTCTAGGTTCTCATACCTCCCTTTGACAGTTTGAGTTTTATTTTTTTAATATAGCATAAGTTAGGGATTTAAAAAGATCCTCCTATTCAGTTAATTTATTGGTTTCCCATGAGTCAGAACTGATTTTAAATTTTGTTAACCATGTAAAAGTTAATATAATTACATAGATTATCCTATATGATCTTTTAAGGCAGTTAAACATAGCAGATGTCTATGTTGTAATCAGAAGTCATCAATTAACCACTGTCTGCCATATTTTATAAGATGTTTCATACATATTTCTGTATAAAGACCCTGTTTTTTTTTCATTTGTAATTGGAAGAAAAATAAATTTGGAGTATGTTCAAATAGCATTGCCTGAAGAGGCTTTGGAAGCAACAGGAAAACACTCTACCTAACCCCAATTAGTCTTGTTTTCCCCATTCAGGGCAGTTCTGTTTTCAAACATAGCCACTAAACATGATGATAATGAAAATTAATATGGTTAGAAAGCAATTTGATAGCAAATGTTTATTGTTCGTAATTATTGTTTCCTGTCATAACTTTTGTAAAACCTGTCAGCCCCGAAAAAAAAGATTCAAAGAGTGTGTGAGCTGGGAAATAAGCAGGTGTGCCTGAATTATACAATAGATGTGCTCCTGCAAAGTTATATGGAAGTCATTTTTTTTAGCAAATTGAATTATATTTTTTGTTGGTGGTGGTGAGTTCACTGCTTCTCAGAATAAGAAAACCTGATTATGGATCCAAATAATTTAATTCATATGTGAACCTTTATATAAAGACTGTTTTCTTCCATAATTTTTTTTGTGGATTTATCAAACCACACACACACACAAAGCCAAAACCCCATCTCTATAGTGTTTCTTATCCCATTTTAATAATGAGAATTTTTTTTTTGGTTTCTTTTTTTTTCTAAACTGCCAGAAATGATCGTTTTATCTGTATCTGACTAAGAATGTTATTTGCCTATACTGTGCAAAACTAGTCAGGCCATAGGTGTTACAAAGATGACTCAAACACAGAACTTTCCATCAGAGGATGAATAGTATAAAAGGGAAGATGAAGTAGGTTTTGTTAGACCCTCCCTTATATCTAGTCTTAACATTTCCCATGAAGTTCAGTGCTCCTTGGTGAAGATGGTCAAGGGACCACCCCCAAAAACTTACCACATCAAAAGAATAAACTCTACCAACTTCTAGCTTGAGCTTTTCTTGCATAAAGCTAGAATCTAAGCTTCATGAGGATGAGGTCTTTATCTATTTTGTTCACTACTATATTCCTTGGTTAGTACCAGACATTTAGTATTTACTCAATAAATATTTGTTGAATTAATGAACACATCAGTGACTTCCAGTAGGACAGGTAAAAGTAATATAAAGAAATAGTGTCTAAAACCATATTATGATATAAATAACAAACATGCACTATCCAAGCAGTTGCCAAATTATATGCTAAAGATTCTATTAAGTTAAAATCCAAGTCATCTCTTTGTAACCTTAATCATTTTTCTCTACACCAGCTGCATCCACATTTCTCATTCAAACTTCCTCCAGTATAGAGCTAGCTACATTGCATTTTAACTTGACTGGAATATGGTTTTTCTCCTTATATATTAAACACTTGATTGGTGTATATATTTTTTCTTATATATGTATACACACACATTAAAAAACCATGTATGTGCAGTTCAGTATCTAATAAACATATACTATCTGGTGAAACTCAAATTTTGTTATGAGCTTTTCTAGTCACAAGCAAACTCATCTCCTTAATTCATTTTTCCCCCAATGTCTTCTTAGAATTCACTTATTTAGAATATTGTTTCTGCTAATTAAAGTTAATTTACCTCCCTCATCCAAAGTAACAGATTTACTATTTTACCAATTCTACCCACCATTTATGACAACAACTATAACTGGAAATAAAAAACAATGCATGCACTAAAACATTCGTAGATACAGTATGACAGAGAGTTCAAATCTGCAGTACTATTCAAATAAGGAAGTACCTTCAAATAAGGGAAGATTCATATAAGTAGGATTTGGAGGAAGGGAATTCCAGATAGAACAGTGTGAACACAGAGCCAGAGAAGAAAATGTGGTTCAGCCTTACCAGTAGACCTGTGTGTGTGGAAGCACTGAAAAATAAGACCATGGAGGGTTGGTTTACTCCATAAGGAGATGAATTATTCTGTAGTTAGGACAGGCTTTTGACCACAACTTTTAGATGATTACACCTGAATGAATTTGACAGGACAGCAGTGACAGCCAATAGACACTGTAGGCGGAGACCAGTTAGAAAGAAGCTGTTGCCAACAGTTGAGTTGAAATATAATGAGAACTTAAATAAGGGCAGTGGTAACAGAAGGAAGGAGTTGATCTAAGAAAGAGGTGACAGGAGCCAGCAACTAGTTCGAGTAGAGATGAGTTGATAATCATGCTGAATTTCTAAGCCTGGAAGAGTAAGTGCTATGAGTAAGAAAATGGAGGAGGAACAGGTGAAGACAAAACATAGATGAACTGGTTGACCCAGGTTGGAAACTATGTGCATTATGGAATGTTTGAAAGAACAGTCTGCAAAGAAGCTACTGGGCAGGTGAGGAGATGGTCAAAGTGCAGCATAGTGTCATGAGAGAAAAGGAGCATGTTTTAATAAAAGTATTAAATATTACAGAATTTTCTAGGCATATGAGAACTAATGCAGGATTTGCTAAGTAGGCGTAAGAACAGATCTCTTTGAAAAAAACATATCCAGTAAAATACAGAGCCAGGAAGATTAATTTTGAGAAATTAAAGATGTATATGTAGAAAGCCAAGTAATGGTAAAAATATTCTGATATTAAATATTTAAGTTACCATATAACTTAAATCAAGCAGTTTGCTAATACATAAATGATATTTATATCTGACAGTACAAAGTTACAGACATAAACAGGATGATAAAAAAAATTGTTCACACACACCAAGACATAATGCCATAAACAAAATGAGATGCCATATCTAAAAACAAAATTTAACTAGGAAAACATCCTGTTATAAAAAGACAGCATTTAAAGAAGAAAGAGGATTTTAGAGACATGATTTTGAGGAAATGTTTTTGTAGAAAGCTGTCGTGTTGGCCTCACCCCTCACCTCCCACCTATCACATCTGGCAGTGTTTGGGGGTAGCTAAACCTAGATCACTTGGAAAGGAAGACCGTGGACTGACAGTCATACATTTATATCTGAAAAAGAAAGCCAAAGCAGCCTGTGTGTGTGTGTGTGTGTGTGTGTGTGTGTGTGTGTGTGTGTGTGTGTGTGTGTGTGTGTGTGTGTAGAGGCAGAGGCAAAGGGAGAAGACTAAAAACAAACTATACCCTCACAGAAAGTAGTGTAGGGAATACAAGAATGTTTCCCAGGGACTAGATAATAGACCCCTTTAGGAAAGAAATTTGTTCTAGGGTCATTTTTATGTTCTACCCAAGTGGTTTTTCTAGTCAGGTGACCAAGACAGCCTTAACGTTCCCCTCAGTTGGACTAAATTTTAGACAGGCTTCTTCCTAACTCTATGCCCCAGACCTCACTTTTCTTAGAGCATTTACTTTAGAAAACTTACACTTGTAAATTCTTTCTTTGCCCCTTTGAGATGTAAATCTTAGTTTTACAACCCAGGAATATCTTTCTTTAGAACCTAGAACCATCTCTTTGACAGGTAAGTGTCAAAAACGATAGTGGCCCTTTCTCCCAGTTCTGTGGGAGGGTAGGAGCCAAACTTCAATGGGTGCCTTTGCTCCAAGTTGTAAACTACCTTCTGTGATGAAGATATGAAAAAGCTTACGTTTTTTTAGGGAGTAAGACCAATTAGCAAACACAGGTAGTTTGTGATCCCCTACTTCAGCTCTTAAAAATTCTACCACTCTCCTTTTCACTTTTCATTACACTCTTTGTTTTGTTAAGCAAAGACTGTATTCTGACCTCTGTCCTTTATTGCAATAGCCCTCTGTAAAGTCTTTGTCTGGTTAACTTTGTCCAGTGCAACTTTTACTTTGACACAGGCAAGTGGTTGTCAACAGCAGGAGTCTGTGCTACAGGGAAAAATCAATATGGGACCAAGTTAGAAGTGACAAGCCAAAGGCAGGCCATTGCACAAATCCTAGGAATTGTAGTTGGCAAAAGATTTCTTAAGAATGCACAAATGCTTGTGAGTCAGAGGGTTACCATATTTAAGAACTAAAAATATAAGACACTCGGTTAAATTTGAATTTTAAATAAATAATTGTTCTAGTATATTTCGTGAAATGTTTGGTACATACTTATACTAAAAATTTATTGTCGATCTGAAATTGAAATTAAACGGAGTTGTATTTTATCTGACATTTCTAGCACAAGAGAAAGTGTTGTTGTTTTTTTTTAAGATTTTATTTACTTATTTAACAGAGAGAGAGAGATTACAAGTAGGCAGAGAGGCAGGCAGAGAGAGAGAAAGGAGGAAGCAGATTCCCAGCTGAGCAGGCAGCCCAATGCAGGACTTGATCCCAGGACCCTGAGATCATGACCTGAGCTGAAGGCAGAGGCTTTAACCCACTGAGCCACACAGGTGCCCCCAAGAGAAAGAGTTTTAAACATCTGCTATTCCTAGAGATCGAGAGGCTCTTATAACAGCATCAGTCGCCAGTTCTTATAGCTCTCCTTTACTGTGTACTTCTCTCCTTTCCACTTGCCTCCCCTCCTCCACATTTAAAGCCAAAAGGGTCAGAAACAGCAGCTAGCATGAATGGGAGGTGTTAAGACAAGAAAAAACAGAAATCAGCTTCCTCCTGCCCCTCAAGGCAGATAGAGGTGTCAGATGCCTTATAGGTCTTGGCTGGCGAAGGAGGACAGGCCAAGTCTTATTTCTGAAGAAAAAATATAAATGTTGATAAATTTCTTAGACTGGATATTAGTTGTTGAATCATTATAATGGTAACTTAGAAAAAAGGCAGGACTCATAGGAACAGCCAAGTTTTCATGCAGAGCCAGAGAATATTTCCCCTGTTGTGAGACAGAAAATAAAGTTGCATTCCACATTCCTTGTTACACTTGTCAGTGTACCAAGTCTATAGATCAAAATATAAGTAAGTGACAATAAAATAAATACTTTTCAAGTTTTATATGCCTCAGTGTTTTGAGATTAATCATTTAAAAGATTAGTAATTCTAAAAGGATAACTCTAAAAAATTAACTTTACATATTATAGTACTTATAGTACTACCACTTATAAAATATTTAAATATTATTAGAAAGCACTAAATGTTAACAAATATTAATAAAACCTTGCTATGTGACAATTTTCTAATATTTTTGTGTCACAGATTCTTTTTTTACTTTTTTGTTGAGGTTTAATTACATCAAATAAAATTAATGATTTTAAATATATAATTTGATGTACAGCCATCATATCAGAATATTTTAAGGATCTGATGAAAATTATTATTTCATATATGCAGGGACACAGATTTTTTTGTTGTACATCCACAAACAACAAATTAAAATTCTTGCTTTGAGTCTTTTCCTCTGGACTGAGGGTTATTTGAGACAGTGACTTTACAAATTTAATGTACTTACATATCTAAATTTCCTAATATTGGGTCTAATGTTTATGATATCAGTGCTATCTTCTTAAATGAATGCTAACTATAAATGCTATGTTCTTATCTACTTAATTAGCAATAGAATGCCATCAGAACACACTAACATACAGAGGTGTTTTTTTTTTAGATGCAGGTTTATTTTTTCCATCTTTCAACGGGAATTCCTATATAGAACTGCCTTTTTTTACAATCCTGGATGAGTTGAAATTTGTGCCAGAGAAGGAACATAACAGAACTGTTACCATCTACTTGACTATAAAAACAAACACATTGAATGGAACTATTCTCTACAGTAAGTATTAAATGTTTGACTTCCTATATGTCAAGTTTCTTTCTCAAATGTTAACCTATTGAAGCAATGAATTATTCATTTAAATATTGTGGGAAAACTTTTCTAGCTTTGTACATTACCAAAAAGAAATAGTTCTTTCTAGTTTTCTTTAGAAGTTTCTTTAATTTGGGCACCTGGGTGGCTCAGTGGGTTAAAGCCTCTGCTTTCGGCTCAGGTCATGATCCCAGGGTCCTGGGATCAAGGCCCGCATCGGGCTCCCTGCTCAGTGGGGAGCCTGCTTCCCCCCCCTCTCTCTGCCTGCCTCTCTGCCTACTTGTGATCTCTCTCCCTCTGTGAAATAAATAAATAAAATCTTTAAAAAAAAAAAAAAAAAGAAGTTTCTTTAATTTATGAGTCATTCAATGGAACATGACTTACAAACAGGCTCTGAACCAGCAAGGAAGAATAGAGCAAGCATATGAGTTTGATGGCATATGGCTATAGCAGTAAAACATAAATGCTGCAAACGTTTCGGAGCATATTTTTATAATATAAATCACTAAATATGAATTGAATTCAATACTTGGTAACTTGGAAGACAGTTTTCCAAAGCGGAGATTCATTTGATAAATGGGAAAAATACTATCACTCTTTTCGCATTATCCTGTCTGGCTTGAAAAAAAGTAGTATTAACAGTACTTAAGGAAATGCCTCTATATCCAAGGTTCTCTACATTATTCAGTGTCCTCACCAGGATTCCTATAATCAAAATTTACAGAATTCTTATTTCTATAGCCCAACATCACTAAAGTAGATTAAATGCTGTATTCCAAATCTGACAATTGTTTTATTTCTTTTGAAATGAATGCACCCTAGTTTTAACAATTTCCTATATTGGATATATAATGTCTTCAGTACTTTAATAGATTATACACTCTAGAGCAACTCATTATTTTGAAATTTTTTTCCTCTACTTTGAAATATTTTGCAAAACTGATGCATCATTCTGTACTTTGTAAAAATATTTAAACCTTTATATTACTTAGCTATAAGTAAAACGCTTTAAATAAATATTTTTGGAAAACTAAGTGCAATTAGAAGTTTTGAACATTAGAACTGAAAATTTATGTCATATTTTAGAAAGAAACTAATGTCAGAACTAGACCAGGAGTGTAGTTCTATTTCTTTTTATTTCCCAGTAGTGTAAGCACCCAGGTTTAAATGATGGCTTTAGAGTGTCTGATTTATTTATATTTAAAGAGAGAGAAAGAAGAAAAGAAAAAAAGGAAAAATTTTTTTATGTACAAAACCCAAGTTGTGGTGGACGACCATGAAATTTGGAGGTAATAGTACATTGCAAGAGAAAGGAAACAAAACAAAACACAGAACAAAAGATACAAACATAATAATTTAAAGTCACAAAGCAAAGTGATTTTCTGGCTCTGCAATTTTTTAAGGTATATAAGAATAAGAAGGTGTTTCCTTTTAGAAAGTATGTTTATATCGACTAAAAACAGCTCATTGCCCAAGAAGCAGCCAACCTCTGAGAATTCTCATCCTCTGGCTCATGCTCCTGGCTCATATATATCCTTCCACTCAATGTGCTCTTTTTGAAGGCCATAAAAATATATGCCAAGCATATATATACCCTGTCCAAGTTGGTACTTTAATTTAAACCAATAAACCCAAGCTGATGTTAGTGCCATAGGATTATTTTTGCCTTTTGCGTCCAATGACCTACCAAAATAAATAAAACTAGAAGTTATGAGTAAAAGAAACAGTGCCATTGTAATGATTATCAGTTTCTATCTTTGTCTTACATAATTGTTGTCCCAGCATTGGATACATAGAAACTATTCACTCAAGGGAGTTTTTCATAGCCTGTGAATGAAGAAAATGTTTTTTGTCTGTAAACCATTCTTTCTGTTCATTTGTGAAGTGGTAACTTAATCCTACACTGTTGGGAATACCTCAGCAGAATGTTTCATGGGGTTCTTGCTTTCAATCCTCTTCGAATTTATCAACCTCATAAAAGCCTCACAACAGATGAACACAAAGATTTTTGTGATTCAGTTAAACACCCGTAGTTTAAAAGGTGTCCCTTAACTTGACTTAAGGGCTAATTTTCTTTCCTTTGAAATCAGTATATTACATGTAGGAGCAATTAAGAATAGTGAGGAAATTAAAACAGATGTTTCATTTTAGAGACTAGGAGTTGATTTTTTTCTGGTTGTTTTTGTTTGTTTGTTTTTTAGTTTTGTCACTTCATTCCCAGACATTTCAGTAAAAATTCAACTCCATTCTACAAACATTTATTGAGCACTCGTGTTTTATATCATCCAGTTTTAAAGAGAAAAGGATAGAGAAATATCAGGTTGATAAGCCAATGTCAGCTTTGAATTATATTCCTAGTTCAAAACTGTAGATTTATCTTTTCTCAGTTTGCCTCACCAACTAATTGATGTTGAAAAGGAACAAAGGGAAGATAAAACTGAAATCCTTTTGGGGTTACAGTAAAAATCCTTGGAAGGGATAGTTTAAAAAAGAACTCTCTGTGGGGGAGAGACAGCTCTGAGAACAGCAGTCAAGATGAAAAGAAAGCTTTTTGAATCTGCCACTGAACCAATTCAGAATTCTGGAACCCCGTCAGAGGAGCTACTAATAGGTCACGGGAGAAGGGATGAGACCACACAAAACTCTTTAGGTGCACTTTCAGAAAATGAGCTCTATTCGGCAAGCGCTATCAATTGGGAGGTTTCGTCATGGGATATATTACTATGCAGTTGAATCCATTCTGTGCTGCTTCTTTGAAAAGAAATAAGCAGCCCTTTAAGTACTATGTGATCTTTGAGAATTAGGAGCAGACATCTGACCAAGTTGCAGGAGGCAAATTGCATGAGCCACTCCAGTGAGGGAACAAGATTCAGAAGCAATCTTCGTATCACTTAATATTTGTGTTTAAGAAAGAAAGTAAAAGAAGGACTAGTCTCAGGTATTTAGTCCAGTTAGAAATTGAATGAACAAGGAGGATCACTGGGGCCTCCTTTTTTGTGCCTTGAGGGAGGGCTTAAAGAAGAGATTTCTGACATTGCTGAAGAAAACAAATGAAATCAAAGAATCATAACATCTGCCTTTTTCTATAAAATCATTCCCAGGAGAATATACCATATCTTCATTAGATACTTATTATGCCAAAGCCAGTGAAATCCCACAGTATTTCCTGACAGCATATTAAAAAACATCTTCTTTTCTTAGAGAAAAAAGTGTGCTCAGTTTTAATCAATTTTACAACGTGCACCATAAAATTCTTTGAATATCTTTGTCCCTCCTTAATAGCTCCCAACGGAGCTTGCTCCAGACGGATATGGGAGGGAGTGGAGTTGAAAGCATGGATGGATGAATTCATACATCACCTTTATAAGATACACAAAGATTGCTTTTCATTGTATCTTTTTTTAATGACAGGAAAGTCAAATTCAAATTTTAACTGAGTGCCTAGAAAATGCATCACACACTGCTAGGCACTGTGAGTTGTATACAAAGATGAATAAGAAATTACCCATACCCATTTCTCACCATTTAGAGGAGAGGTAATATGTACATAATTCTATGAGAAAGCTGACTGTGATAGGTCTTAAAATAGGAGTATAAATTAAGAACTGGGGCTGAGTAAATGCATTACACTAGAAATCTGCTTATGTCTCTTCACTAACTAGGGAACACCTCCTAATCTGGAATTGTGTTTTACATCTCTCTTCCACTCACCTCCTGAGTACTTCACCAGTGCCTTGCCTTGAGTAAGCTTTTTTAGAATTGTTTGTAAGGTTCTGTTGGTGAGTTACCCAACTTGGAGGGTCATGATGAAAAATTAATATGTATTGACCCCTTATTTTAGGAAGTTATTCTGTGAGTAAGTAAGCAAAAACAAAATGGTGGAGATTTCAATGGTTTACTCAAAATGTAGCTTAAATCAAAGATAATTTTATCCTGGGTTTATTTTAACAACCAGGAACAGAACAAGGCTTGGCAATTTTTTTCTGTAATGGCCAGGGAGTAAATATTTTTACAGGCCACACGGGCTCTGTCACAACTGTTCAACTCTGCCAGTGTAGCACAAAAGCAGCTATAGACAGTATATGGTTGTGAATGAATGTAGCTGTATTGCAAAAAAAAAAAAAAACTTTACTCAGAAAACCAAACAATGGTAGAATTTGGTCCGTGGGCCATAGTTTGCCAACCCTTGACCTAGAATGATATGACTTATTAAACTTCTCTTGAAAGAGAACAGTTGTGTTAAAAGAAATTAAACTATTTCTGTGATTGAAATTTATGAAGAAATCAATCAGAGATACACTCTGCTTCTGATGTAGTTATATCAGGAAATGGACCAGCAAACTTGCTTATGGTGGACAGAGGTAGGAGCAAAAACAAACAAATGAGCCCATTCAAGGACTGAAATTGCTGCTGTGCCCATCTCAGGAATGGTATAATCCAGTTATTATGAAAATGACTATGGAGCTTGACTACCTGGTTCTGCCATCTGGGCAAGTTACTTAAGATCTCTGTGCTTCCATATCTGTAAAATGGAATCATATTATTTGTAATAATACCAAAGTTATGAAAAACCTGTTCTAAGGATGGAGAGAGCAACCACATTTAATTGGCTTAAAACTGTGTTTGGTGTATGGCAACATAAAGTAAGTACTAAATATCTTCTTCAGAAAATGTTTTAATCCTTCTTCCCTCATAATTTGCCTGGTAAGGAGCCTTGGGAATTAGATGCCCAGGATGTTGTATTCTTGTCCAATAGCTGTCATTAATATTGCATCCATTTGATAGACGTATCCACCCTGGGAAAGAATATTTAGACTATAAAAAGTCTTGCAATCAGTAATGACAGTAATGGGATGAACAGTAGATGCAATTTTTGGTTGTCATTTTTATCCATTTCATCCAAATGAAGAAGATTCATTTCCTCTAAGAATGTTGTATTATGGGTTGTATTTTCTTTCCTGGTTAAGCATAATTAGCAGCCTAGGCAAAATTAAAATAGGCTCTCAATAAATTTTAGAAACTGGCCCAGAGCCATTCTGCAGCAATGTGTAATAAACATGTGTTAATAATTCATTACATGTGCCAGGCCGCTGCCCCAGTGTGTCAGTTCTCCTAGAAATTCTCCACCTGCCATCCTTTCACTGACCAACGAGTCACCCCAGCCACATTCTCCAGGCTCTAACTAACTACATGTTACTGCCTCTGTTGTCACTGTTGCTCTAAGATGTCTTCAAACTCTGAGCTGCTGCCACTGAGATTGCTACTGGGTTTGCTGCTGCAGTGTACAAATGCAGACCTTTAAGGAGAGCCAGGAAAAGGGATTTTTCAAGTTGCAGCAAAAACATGTGTGCTCGATAGAGAACTCCATGCAAGCTCAGAGAATAGTTTTTATTACATGCCTTGAAGGTGGCACCAGGGATGACGAGATCATCCGACTGCTGCCATAGGCAAAGGCAGTCCTGGTTGAAGTGTCAGTAAGTAACCAAAGGTAGACTCAAACCCAAGTTAGCTGTGAGTTAACGGTGCAACACGGTAAATCAGTTAACTCTTCTGTATTTAGTTTGGTGACAGATAATACAGATGCAGTTTTTATTTTCAAGCTCACAAGGTTTGGAAAATACATATAAAAGTGTTTTTGAAAAATACAAAGTACTCGGGGCTCCTAGGTGGCGCAGTTGGTTAAGCGTCTGACTCTTGGTTTCGGCTCAGGTCGTGGTTTCAGGGTGGTGAGATCGAGCCTCACTTTGGCGTGGAGTCTTATTAAGACTCTCTCTCCCTCTAACTTTCTCTCTCTTGCTCTCAAATAAATAAATAACTCTTTAAAAAACAAAAAATACAAAGTACCATATAAAGGTATGGTGTTTTAGGATTTTTTCAATGAGAAGTGGTAGAAATCCATGTCACTTTATGGAAATTTACAAATTTGACTATCTATGTATCTGATTTAATAAACATATTTTCTTTGTTCATCATTAGGAATGATGTTGAATTTTATTTTAACTCAAACTGATGACCAATGAATCTCTCCTGAATGTTTATTTATACATGATCTCAAATCAAACTGTCATTGATGTTTGGGAACATTCATTACAGTAATTCAAACAGAGAAAAATACCCATTTTTAATGCAAGTGGTACCATAATTATTCTATCTTTAGCATTTCAATGAAGTGATAAAATATGGATGCTTAGAAATTTTTAGATCTACAACCCAATACAATAACCAAGCAAACCAAAATTATAAAAATGTGAGTAAGTTATCATTCTTTCCCTCTCTCTGGATTATTTCATTATTATTCTTTTCTTAAAAGACTGAATATATACATATATACTATACAACATATATATAAATATAGGCTATATATAATTTATAAATTTTGGACTCAAAGTTTTTAAGATTATCTTTTTAAAATGCCATGATACCCAGAAACTAGAGTTCACTAATTTTTAAGTAATTATTGCTGTTTATTATTCCAAGCAACATTTTCTATATATAATAAATCTTAAATCAGGAGATAAAATCAGTGATTTCATTACTATAAATAAAATTTGGGAATTATAGACTTTGTGAAGTTTCAAAATATTTTCTGGATAAATATTCAGGAAAACTCAAGAGAATCAGTGATTCACTGAAAAAATTACTACACCGCCTAAAAGTATAAAGAACTCTTTCAAAAGGGTAGATTCACACTTCTCTGCTAATGGATCATCAAAAGTCTTTTCAGCAGCACAAGAGAATGACTTTCTTTCAATGGCTTAATATTGACATCTTCCGCAGCTTTCAAGTCCTGTCCGAAGACAACACAGATTGGATATTATGGGGGAAAAGACACTGCTTTTCACATTTGTGATCTATCACAGAGAGAGATTCACATTTGCATGATGTCTTTGGGATCAGTGAGCAATGCTGAACTAAATTTAATGTGGCATATGGATTACTCAGTCCATAAATTTTAATATAAAAATATACATCTAATAGTAGCCATGACATAATTTTCCTTAGTAGTTCTATTTTGGAAATTTTATATTTGATTTTACTAATTGCCACTAATTTTCCATTTTTTATTATAATTGTGCTTGAAAATATGATGTCTTTAGTACTCGTGAGATAATAGAAAATATATGTATCAGTGTCTGCCCCCACTTACTGGCACAAAGCTCTTAAAACCCTTGTAATTTCTTAAGTAGTAAAAACACTAGGAGCATTTCTTGTTCTAATACTTGTCTTTGACCCTGTCCATTAACATAAGGCTCCTAAAACCCTAGTGAATTCATAAGTGATAAAGGCAGTAGGAGCATATTCTGTTCTAATAAGGGGACTGTAGGCAGACTCTTGGATGACTCCTTGGTGGTGGCTGGTCACCAGAAAGACCAAACTATGACTAGATGCTTGGAATTTTCAGTCCAAACCCCCACCCTCCAGAGAGGGGAAAGGGGCTGGAAATGGACTTAATAATTGATCATGCTTACATGAGGAAGCTTCCACAAAACCCCAATAGCACAGGGCTCAAGGAGCTTCCAGGTGGGTCAACACATCCTCACCAAGAAGGTGATGCACCCCAACCCCACAGGGACAGAAACTTCTACTCTTCAAACCTCCCAGACTTTACCCCGTGTATCTCTTCATCTGGCTATTCATCTGTATTCTTTATCATATCCTTTAATAAACTGGTAAATGGGTTTCCCTGAATTCTGCGAACAACTCTAGCAATTTAATCAAACCCAAGGAGGGGTTCCTTGGAACCTCTGATCTGTAGACAGTTGGTCAGAAGCATTGGTGTCTGAAGCTGGCATCTGAAGCTTGTGTTGTGGGGGAGAGGGCCAGCAGTCTTATGGGAAAGAGGATCTTTTTCTTTCTTTCTTTCTTTCTTTCTTTCTTTCTTTCTTTTTTTTTTTTTTTTTTTTTTTTTNCAGCGGGAGAGAGATCACAAGGAGGCAGAGAGGCAGGCAGAGAGAGAGAGGGGGAAGCAGGCTCCCTGCGGAGCAGAGAGCCCGATGCGGGCCTCGATCCCAGGACCCTGAGATCATGACCTGGGCCGAAAGCAGAGGCTTTAACCCACTGAGCCACCCAGGCGCCCTTTCTTTCTTTCTTTCATCTTTTTTTTTATTTTTATTTACTTATTTGACAGAGAGAGGGCCAAAGCAGGGGGAGCACCAGGCAGAGGGAGAAGCAGGTTCCCTACTGAGCAGGGAGCCCAACATGGGACTCAATCCCAGGACCCTGGGATCATGACCTGAGCTGAAGACAGACACCCAACCGATTGAGTTACCCAGGTGTCCCGGGGATAAAGGAACTTAACCTGTATGGTCTGACACTCTCTCCCAGTAGTTAGTGTCCAAGCTGAATTAAATTGTAAGATACCCAACTAGTGGCAGAGAGCATTGCTTCATGTGGGGAAAACCTCCACACATTTAGCAACCAGAAATGAAATGTTTGTGTGGAGTGAAGGAGACTCACAGGAGAGAAAAACACAGTATAGAGAAGTGGGTTTTCCCCCATATAGGAAAGTAGAACACTACTATTTGTGAAAGCCAAACAATTCCTCCAGAGTGTTTGTCCATAACTTTTCTCTAAGTACAGAATATAGGTTTGTAATACACAGTCAATTGATTCAAAAATGAAAAAGTCGGTCTATCAAATAATATGTCCTATATTCCTTGAAGTGGAAAATTTACTATTGAATCATGCAAATACGTCAGTAACCCAGGTCTTCCATTGTCCTCCCCTGCCTGCCCCTGGCTACCATCACATGTTACCAATAAAACCCTCTGAATTCTTTTAAAAGTATTACTACATAAAACAAGAAATTGCTTATTAATAGAATAAATCCAAATGACGAGTTTAAAACTGTTAATATATAGCAAACTATAGGGAGAACTAAACTTAATTGTTTATTTTTATTTTCATTCCCATTCCTCTTAGTAAAGCTACTTTGTGTACTGTATCATAGGGTAACTCTGGTTCACAGTGGGATGTTGGTATACTTGGAGAAGACTGTTCATCCCTGTCCTTGATTTTAGTGACTGAGCTTCCTTTAAAAATAACTGATTCGTGCATTGTACTACATATATCTTGTTTAATGTGTATAATCAATCTTTGAAATTCAGCTTTTGAAGTTTTGAAAAACAGACCTTGTACATATAGCACAACAGCTTGACCTAAATGTTCAACTCTCTTCTACTCTACTCTGTGTATTGTATTTTTAAGTCTAATCTCAAAAATGAGTCTAACATGTTAATATATTTTAGAAATATTAAGTAATAGAAACTTCTGAGTAAAAATGGAGAAAGGAACAGTATACTAGACTGTCCCTTAGTGCATAACAAAATGAACCACCCTCCCCTCTCCCAAAAGGATGGGGATGGAGAACAAGCCAACAGTTCAAGAAGAAACAGTCTTAAGCAATTTTATGATAAAACCTTTTATATATCCAAGGAGAGCAAGCACAAGGTGCTGGTACAGAGTGTGGTGTTTCCAGATGTGCTCTCAGTGCCCCCAGCCTCCTCCCCTTGGTGACAAGAGGAGTCAAAGTTAATACTAAATTCTTAATTATACTCTCGAATTCAGAGAAAAGCAGCCCAAGAAATTGAATAGGAAGTCGTGGGAAAAATAAGGGAAGACATTAAGGAATAGAAGCCCAAATACTGCAAATGGATTTCAGGAGAGGCCAGAAAGGTAGAGCTGCATCACCCTCTGCCAGGCACTGGACTAATTTGGCGTATTATACAGCTGAAATCCTCAGAAGTGTGATAAAAACTTACATGGGTTGAGTGGGCCCTAGAAAGGGACATTTAGGTGTATCTCAAAAGAGTGATTTTCAACCGTGTTCATTATGCCCTTTGCTACTTGTACTTTGTTATTAAATCTTTAATGCCGTTGTTTTACCCAATTTGTTTTATTCTGCAATATTGATTTAATCTGTTTTTTATTACATTTCATTTTGTGTTTCTCTTACTGAATCTATAGTCTTAATAAGTTCTAGAGCATAAAAAACTCATGGAAAATCTATTTTTATTTCTTAGATTTTGTATGTCTCACTCCTTCCTGATTTTCAGTTGTATTTTGAATCCTTTCCTGTCTTCCTTCCTAACCTTGTCATCCATAAATCTGGGCACCTCTGTCCAGTCCAAGACTGCTATGTTGCTTAATGCCAGGGGACCCCCTTTACATTGTTTTTTATGTAGTTTTTTCTCCTTGGAGTTGCTTTTGGTTTTATTTGCTATAATATAATAAATCATTTCTCCTAATATACTTCATAATTTCAAAAACTAAAATTATCCTGTTTTCCTTAAAGGATAATTTTCAAAAAGATACATAAAATGAACACATGCCAAAATTTTATTTAACTTATTAATTAATGATGGAACTGGTAAGTACTACAATCAATTCAAAGGAGAAGTCAAGGAACAGGGACATATGTATATAAGATTAAGGAATTTTGAAGCAGATTTACAAATAGATGGAAAGCAAGTCTACCTGCAGGGTAATAATCAATCAATTGCATTTCACCAGACACAGTTAGTTTCCATTGCTATAGATAAGAATGCTGTGAAAGATGTAAGCCTGATGATTCACAGACCTGTACCCCTTGGGCAAAGAATAAAAAAAAAAAAGAATAACTTGAATTCTTATTAGTTGTCACCAATGTACAGAGTTGCAAAATAGCTCAAGGATTAAAAAAAAAGAAGAAGAAGGTGAGGGGAACCTGAATGTAAGCCAGATTTTTTTTTACCTATTTCAGATTCTTTCACAGTTTCTCCTGATACCTTTCTCTGAACCATTCTTTGAAACCCAAGTGTTGCTTGTTTCTATTCTTGTAGAGCCTGAGATGTGGGGGAAAGAAGTAGCTTAGTTTTCCTGACATTTTTACTGCAATGTTAAAGAAACATTTATCTGTGGTTCAGAGATACCTTTAGTTTCACTCTGGTTTCTTTCTTTCTTTCTTTCTTTCTTTCTTTCTTTCTTTCTTTCTTCTTTCTTTTTTTCCTTTCTAATTGATGTGAGCTCTAATATGAAATATTTCAAGTTTATCTAGATCCCTGAGTATCTCCAAGACCCTTTCAGGGTCAAAACTTTTTTCAGAATTATTTTTTTAATAAAACTAAAACCTGTGCCTTTTTCAAAACTGTTGATTGACATTTGCACTCAAAGTACAAAAGTCATAGTAGATAAAATTTCTGACACCTAGTGTCATGGCAGTAGCCCCAAATTATACTCCATCATTTTATTCTACTCCACTATGCACTCAAAGTAAAAATGAACACACACAAAAAATGCCTAATTCTGCAGTAAAATGCATTAATTTTTAGAATTCTTTATTCTTGTCTGTATAACTTTGTAATGTGCTGTGCATAAAAGGGAAAGTATACATAAAGCAAGTCAGCTACATGCCGATATAGAATAGCTGCCTTGAGGAAAAGTGCTTGTGCAGTTTTTTTAAGTTGCTGGTTGAAGTAGCCATTATGAAAACATGACTTGAAAAATGACTAAAAGATAATCTGTAGTTATTCAGACTTGAATATTTTGCAGCCATTTTCTCAAAAATTAACAAAGTAAGCCTCTCATTTTGAGGAAAGCAGCTGATAGTCTTTGATTCCCAGTGATAAAACTCAAGCTTTCTAAGAAATTAGAATTTGGGAAAATTTAGATTCTTCACAATGAGCTTCAGGGCTTCACCATACTTTCTGATGAGTTCAGTAGTAATAGTAATTCATATGATTTTTTAAATTTTTTATTTATATATATTTTTTAATTTTTTTATATTTTTAAAATTTTTTTGAAAGCTATCCATAACCCAGTGAATCCACTTTTTTCAAATAAACAAAATGCATGATGTTACAAAATCATGCAAGGGTAAAATATTCATTTAAAATACAAGGAAGATCAATGGAATTTTAATGTACAGAGGATGTAAAAGCTATTAGTACAGTTCCAGACTCCATATTTCAGTTATACTTTAAAGAACTACCACTTGTCCAGCCTGTGTATATGTAAAAATCATCCCCCTTTTCTAGTCACATTCTCCATGAGGCTGGAATTCATATACTTCAACCAAAGCAACAATTCACAACAGTTTGAATATAGGAGTAGATATGAGGGCACCTGGGTGGCTCAATTGGTTCAGCAACTGCCTTCGACTCAGGTCATGATCCTGGAGTCCCCAGTCGAGTCCCATATCAGGCTCCCTCCTTGCTCAGTGAGGAGTCTGCTTCTCCCTCTGTCCCTCCACCTTCTCATGCTCTGTCTCTCTCATTCTCTCTCTTTCAAATAAACAAATAAAATCTTTAAAAAAAAAAGAAGTAGATATGAGAATCTAACAACTTTTATTAAGCTTAACATTGAAGATTATTGTAAAAGTATACAGTAATCCTCCTCTCACTGTTTTATTTTTGTTTTAGAAAATATAATTACTTTTCATAAAATATGGTATGTAGGTTAATATGTAATGGATTTTGTTATCGTTATTTTTAAATAAGCTAACCAATAAATAATTGAAAATTTTCTGTTTTAAATATTATTTTCAGTTTTAAATTCTAATCCAATCAGTATTAAAAGAGGCAAACCGGGGCACGTGGGTGGCTCAGTTGGTTAAGCGTCATCTGACTCATGATTTCAGTTCAGGTCATGATATCAGAGTTGTGAGATGGAGCCCCACATAAGCCTATACACTGGGCGTGAAGCTTCCTTAAGATTCTCTTTCTCCCTCTGTCCCCTCCCCCTGCTTGCTCCTGAAAGAAAACAAAAGAAAAAAGAAAGGAAGGAAGGAAAGAAGGAAGGAAGGAAGTTGCAAACTATGTTAACAAAAGCTCTTTGGAGTTCCTGAATAGATTTTAAGTTTATTAAAGAGTTTTTAGATTAAAATACATGAACAATGACTTTGCTCTAATGAAAAATTCTCTATGTATCTATCTGTCCATTTATCAACCTTTGTATCTATAGTGGTATTTACCAAATATTAATGCTGACCAATTTTTTTTTTAAGAGAGCAGGCCAGTGGAGGACAAGGGCACCAAGGGAGAGGGAGAGAGAGAGAGTCTTAAGCAGGTCCTACACCCAGCATAGAGCCCCATGCAGGGCTCAATCTCACAACCCTGAGGTCATGACCCAAAGCCTAAATCAAGTCAGTGGCTTAACTGAGCCACCCAGGTGTCCCTAATGATAGCCATTTTCAAGGGTTGTAATTTCAGCTTAGTTTAGTATACTTTTAAAGGGTTTTTTTAATTAAAACAAAGTTTGTCTTAAATACATATATTCACAAGCATAAATAAAAGAAAAAAGTGTTAATAGAGACACTCAAAAATATTAAAAATATATATTTCACACATATCTGAGAATTCAGTAAATACATAACAAGAATTATTTGCTTTGATGATGTTGGACCAATGGAAACTAAAAGAGGAAAAAATGAAAATTGACCCCTGACTAATTTTTGACCCAACCAGATAATCCAGGATAATCTTATCTCAAAATCTTTAATCACACCTACAAAATGTCTTTTGCCAAATAAGATTAACATTCACAGGTTCCAACAACTAGAACATGACTATCTTTGGTGGCCATTATCCAACCTACCACAAGCTCCTGCTTCATATTATGTACAAAATCAATTCTAGATATCATATAGATATTAAATAAAGCTTACAAAAGATAACATAAGAAAGTAACTTTATGATTTTAAGGAAAGCAAAGATATCTTAAAGGTTACATAAAAGTCACTAATTACAACCATGAAGGAAACAATAAAAAGACCTATGCTAAAATTAAGACCATATATTCAACAAAACTCACCCTTACGCAATTGGCAAGACAGTCCACAGAACTGAAGTTAAGTATCTTCAGTAAACACAGTAAACGTGGTTAACAAATAGCTTGTATGCTATACACACACATATATGAATATAGATCTAAATATTAAATACATATAGATACAACTCTAACCAGTCAAGAGAAAGCAAACAACCAAATAGAAATGTAAGAAATACAAACTGAGGCTTCACACAAGAAGATATCAAAATAGCCACTAAACATGACAATCTGCTCAACTTCACTATTATGAGGAAAATAAAAATTGAAGCTACACCAAAATAAACAGAGAGTAGTTAAAATCTGCAAGGCAACCATACCAAGTGATGGTGAGACTGGATCATCTGGAACTCTTAATGCTGATAAGGAATTAAATCAAAATGTTATTTTGGAAAACTGGAAGTAGCTATTAAAAGAACCATATTCAACAATTCAGCTCTTGGGTATATACACAACAGAAATGCATGTGCTTTGCTCAGCACAAAAGACACATACAAGATTATCATTAGAAGCATTATCCATAATAACCAAAAACTGGGGTGGGAGGAGGATGTTCATCTGTAGAAAAAAAAAAACTGGATTGTAAATATTCAATCACATCTTACAAAGCAATGAAAATGAATGAATTTTGGCATAGGTGCTATCTCTCAAACATAATATTGAGCAAAAGTAAATAGACACCACAGAATATATACAGTATGATCCCAATAATATGAAATTTTAGATTGAACAAAATTAATCCTACCTGTTAAACGTCAGGATTGTGATTACTTTTGGAGGAGGAAAGAAAAGAGTGATGAGACTTTTGACAATTCAGATAATGCTCTTTTTCTTAAGTTGGTGGTATTTGGATGAGTGGGTTCACTTTGTAATAATTCACTGAGCTATATGTTTAATATTTGTGTGATTTTTATATGAGTTATACTTCGATTAAAAATTTTAAAAACTAGAGCACCTGGGTGGCTCAGTTGGTTAAGCAGCTGCCTTTGGCTCAGGTCATGATCCCGGAGACCTGGGATCGAGTCCCATATCGGGCTCCCAGCTCCATGGGGAGCTTGCTTCTCCCTCTGACCTTCTCCCCTCTCATATTCTCTCTCACTTTCTATCTCTCTAAAATAAGTAAATAAAATTAAAAAAAAAACTTTTAAAAACTATGTACCTACAAGACAGATGCCTAAAGTTTATTATTAAATGAAGAGAAAGATGAATAAAGCTACTTATCACATTATCTCATTTTAAAAAATAAAACTAGAGCTATATAAATATTCATATGTGTACAGATATATGGTGGAAAGGTATACCTCAAGGGGGGATAAAAATGAGCTGGAGGAAGGGGAGTGTTTCTTTTTTTCTTTATATTTTATCATTTTAATTTTTATGAAAAACACATTAAACTTAAAATACAGATAATTAACAATAATAATAAACCAAGTTATGTAATACTTAACAGGTGCCATTTTTCATTTATTATTTAATTATCACAATAGTTCTAGTAATTACTTGCCCTCCTCATCCCATTATAATGTGTGATGAAATTGAGGTTCAAAATAAGATCATCTTACTATTAAGAAACAGAGTCAGAAAGTTAATCTCATGTCAAGTCAGTGCTGTTAATGCCATGCTATTCTTGTGGAAAATAATGTATAATTCTAATATAGTATTATTACATTGAATAATTTAGTAACACTCCTCCCATCTCACCAAATCATTACTCCTTGAGGGCAGAGATTGTGTTTGTTGAAAGCATAATAATTATTGAATAAAATATAAATCTAATCACTAATTTAATGTAATGTTTGTTTTTAAAGGTATTGAGAAGAATAATGGGGAACACTTTCTTCATTTATTTCTCATGGAAGGAAGGCCCACGGTTAAATGTGGATGTGGAAGTTTTCAAAATATCTTGACTCTTTCTGCTAATTATAGCATTAACACAAATGTCTTCATCCCTATCACAGTACGGTAAGTCCTCCACAGTAATTCTTAGAATTATAGTGCTGATCCTTATATTTTACATGTTATTTGTATGTATAATATCCACCACATACAAAAAGAAAAACAAAAAGGTCCCTCTCACAGTTGTTCTGCCAATCAGTTTTTTTCAGTTTGATGGAGTATTAACTCCATCAAACTAAGGTATAATTTGATAGCACCCAATGGCAATCAAAGTATACACAAAATGAATCAATTTTCTTTGAAAATATCATGGATCAAATACATAGGTTGAAGAGTTATGTGGTTCAGTTGAAATTAAGATCTAGTTCAGGGTGCCTGGGTAGCTCAGTCAGCTAATCATGGTACTCTTGATTTTGGCTCGGATCATGATCTCAGGGTGGTGAAATAGGGCCCCAGGGCTGTAGGACAGAGCCCAGCATGGGTCTCCATGCTTAGCAGGGAATCTGCTTAAGATTCTCTCTCTCCTCCCTCTGCCCCTCCCCGTCTCTCTCCCCCTTTAGAAGGAAGGAAGGAAGGAAGGAAAGAAGGGATGAAGGAGGGAGGGAAGGAAGGAAGAGAAGTTAAGATCAAGTTCATTTATTCAACAAAATATCTTTTGAGTGAAAATAGCTGCTCAGAATAGGGGATGAGGGTAGCCATTGACTCTGCACAGAAAAAAAGAGAATCCAGTAGAGGAAAAAATTAAATATTAAATGGAAATGTCTTCCTATTTGAAGGAATTATTCCTATATGAAATTAATTCATACTTCAGAATTAGGAAGTCTCAGAAGAGAGAAATGGCCAAATATGATGGTCACATCCCAAGGGCATTACTGAACAAAATTTACATGGAGCAGCTAAGAATTTAAAATTCTTCATCAGTATAGCAATCTAGTGATAATGGTCTCTAAAGTTACTGTGTGTCAGTTAAAAATAACATTTTGTGTCTGAGTTTACATGTTAGATGACAATTGGATATGTTAGTCTGATTAGCAGGAATCTTGGCTAACCTGTGGTTATATAAATCAAGCAAGCTTTCCCAGGGTCTGTATCAATCTGCAAATAAAATCAAGGAAGTTGACACCAATCTGAAAATGGAAACTCCTTCCAGGCAGGGACAGTATCTTACTCATTTTTAATGCAGTTTGTAGGGCATCTGACAGAAAGATCCTCAGTAAGTGTTTGAACGAATGACAAAATGAGAGTGTCTGCACTGGGCAGTTCAGTTGGTTAGGGAAAGAAGGCAATGAAATTACTCTAAGTTAATGAAATTATTATTCATAAATTAGGCAAACCCTTTTAGAACAGAGAGTTGTGTATAGCTAAAGCAAATTTTGAGAACCACGGATTTAACTCTTACTTTAATCATCTCTCTTACAAAGATTGCAGTTGGTCACAAAAAAAAGGGGGGCCAGTTGGGAAGGTGAATAACTTAGAAACCAATTTAAAAGCCATTTTGACTGATAACACCATCATTTTATAAAATGTAATCATTTCATACTAACAGTGGCACATTTGATCCCATATGAAGTAATTTCTGTTTTGATCAAACTTTCTTAAAGGGATGATTTCATTCTTTGCCTTTAAGTAATGAATACCTAAGTAGGCAGTCCTCAAACCATGAAGAGCCTTAAGTAGACTGAGGTTGAAACCATCCTTTAAAAATATAATGACGCTTCTAGTAAAACTAAAAACCAAGGGCTTTCCAAATCTTTCAATTAAGTTCATTCAAAATTTTGTAAGTGAGAAAGAGATATCTCTACTGACACAAAAATGCAAATCTCCTTTGTCTTATAGGCAGCATCCTACAAGACCTTAGATGATAATAGGTTACTACATTAAAGACTGACCTAGGTATGGACATTGGGGAGGGTTTGTGCTATGGTGAATGCTGTGAAAGGTGTAAGCCTGATGATTCACAAACCTGTACCCCTGGGGCAAATAATAAAAAAAGGAAAAAGACTGACCTAGGACTGTATTATATATTGTTTATTATATGGTATATGAATCATTTAAGTTTAGTTAATAAATATGAATAACAAGTATATACTAGGTAACTCTTCAGTAAGGTTTACTGTTGAAGTATAAAAAGAAGTAAGTTCGTAACTAGAGGGAGGTAAGAAGTCGAGAGGGGGATATTTAAGATGAGAGATTTGAGCACGTTTAATTGTGGATTGGACTTATTAGTTGAGCAGAAGATATTACTACATAGAAAAATAATGAATAGGAGCGCCTGGGTGGCTCAGTGTGTTAAAGCCTCTGCCTTCAGCTCAGGTCATGATCTTAGGGTCCTGGGATCGAGCCCCACATTGGGCTCCCTTCTCAGCAGGGAGCCTGCTTCCTCCTCTCTCTGCCTGCCTCTCTGCCTACTTGTGATCTGTCTCATCTCTCTCACTCTGTCAAATAATAAATAAATAAATAAATAAATAAACAAACAAACAAACAAATAAATAAAATCCTTAAAAGAATAAAAAAGAAAAAGAATGAATAATTGAGAACATAGAGAAAGTCCCTTATAAATTTAGAGTGATGAGATACAACCCACATAGAGAAGATTCCTGCCAGAGGGGAGGGAAAAGGGAAAAGACACACACATTGAGACTTCTGATTTCTGTGTTTGTGTATGTCCCTTGATCTATGACTGCTTGATCCCTATCTGTCCCCTATCAGTTGTTTATGTCACCTTCTCTCTTGTTTTTCCTGCTCCACTCTTAACTTCTCCTTCCTTAACTGGGCACAAGTTAGAATTAAAAGAGTCTTTTTGTACAGCTCTTTCTAGCTCTCCTAATTCTCTCTAACGGGACATTTGTTACTGCGAACTCAGGACAAACTGGTCCGTAGAAAGTATGTGAATTATGGTCCTTTTAATATATGAATGTAGTTGGAATTTCTTCTATATTTAAGGGTCCCTGACAACAAAATACCATAGCATGATTGATAAGAACTTATTTTCAAAAATCAGTAGAATTGAGCTCTAAAATAAACATGTAAAAGATGACTTTGATTTTTATTTTGTTATTAGTCACTGAGAATAAACATGAGAGTATTTCCTCCTACTAAATTTGCATTGTCCCTGCAGATAGATGGCAGAAGTAGAACGAACTTGAATAAGCCACCTGTAGTGATTGAGGTCAATTCAGTATCAAGATAGAAGTTCTTCTTAAATGAAATGGAGCAGAGATCACAGCTCTACAGATAGATTGTAATTCATACTCATGCACAGTGTGTCTTTCATTTCAACAAATTTTGAAAGGGATCACATAGAGAGACTCTTCGTTTTCACAAGGGTTATTCTCCTTTGGGGAAGTTCAGAAAAATTGTCTTACCATATATATGTACTTTTTAAAGTTTCTGAAGTTTAAATTTTTCTGCCACCTTTTGTGTCTCTCCTCTCCAAAAGCTGACTCTTTATTCAGCATTTTGTTCTGTAAAGAAGTCCTGTGTCGTTTCCTCTAGGTAATTTGCTCTGTTATTACCTGCATGTCTCAAATCCACACAGCCTATTCTACCTTCCTTAGCCTTCTCAAAGACTTATCCAGAGGTGTAGCATTATCTTGTTTATATCTAAGTCATATTCCAGTATCTAGTGATTCATTTTGGTTAACCAACACTTCAGGTAGCCAAAGTCAAGTGGATTTTGACCAAGAATTGCACTAGTGTCAGAACTACACATCCCAATCAACTTTTGAGTAATTGGTCAGTGTAAAGAAATGCATGCATGGTTTAAGATCAATTAAACAGAGGCTGGAAAAGTTTCTAATAGTTGGGCAGTAAGAACCTTAGAACTTGCTCAAATTCAAACATCAGATAAAACAATTGCAAGCACTTTTGACACGTCATCTTGTTAGCTATTTGGTCCAGTAAACAAAATAAACTGATAAAAACAGCTGCTGAGTTTTGTCACTGGACTAATTTTTACCTCTTGTTTGATCTTACTAATTTCTCTGAGATAAAAACCTCATATAGGTAGAGGTATGTATATGTGTGTGTTTGTGTGCTTGTGTGAGTACTTATCTATGCAAACTACTTCTTAATTAACACATTTTCCACAATTGTTTGATTAAGAAAGTAGAAAATAAATTTACGTAATGCAAAGCTAGCATTAACCTTTAAGAATGGGAAATAAAAAGAATTCTGAGTAGGATTGCTTTTGACTATATCAAATAAAGAGATTTAGTGGTAATTTATGAAAAATAAGAAAGGAACAAATGACAACTTCTTATAATACCTACATGGATTGTCAAAGGCCTTTCAGACAACTCTGCTCAAAATCAACTTCCAGCACTTTGCCATTTTCCCCACAAAAATTCTGTGTATTACAACTTGTTGCCCAGCTGGTATTAACCTATAACTCCATACAGAGAATGATCAGGAGACTACCCAAGTTTATATAAGAAAGAATACCCATAATGTATTATCAACTCTAATTTTGAGAGTAACTCAAAATGTCTCTTATGTCTCTGATTTTCTAAAATGTGAAAGTTTTTCACACATTCCTGATATTTAATATTATATAATCTATAGATTGCATGCCTTTAGTCTTAGTGCCCAGAAACTCTGTAATAGCAAGAACCTTCACTTCTTGAAACAGATGGTGACTTTTGAACTGTGCTAAATCTATAAGATATTAGATTTATTCATAAAATGTTGCCATGTCAATATGGAAAGTTTGGCAAGCTTTTCATCTTAAAAAGGTCAAACTTCATCACTTCAATATTAATTTCTGTATCTTTTCCATCAACACTTCCATCTGGTATTTCTTAGAGGAAATGTAGGAAAATTTTAGCCAAATATGGGAAATATAGCATAATACTTTATAATTACATTGACTTGTACCTAAATACACATATCTAAACATTGCTTCTTTATCCATACATCACACACTAATCATACATAACATGTCCAGTACTAGCTGAACTGCAAATTATAATGTAATTCTTTTGTATTGAATTTGGGACTAGCCACTATAAAAACAAAATTTGTTTCATTAAATAAGTTTAAGAAAATCTTTTAGAAGCCTGTAGTTCTAAGAGTTGGTGATTTTAGTATTATTTAGGATTATTGGATAGAGTCTTCTGCTAGCATGTATGGTTGTGTCTAAAATTTGCATAAATCTTGAGAAACAACTAAGTGTCAGTTTGGTGTTCAGTGAAGCAGAAATAGAACAGAGCTCTCTAAATAAAGACATAGTAATTGAATGTGAAACTGAGTCTATACAATATGTTCACTGGATAATATGTCAGTTATGGACTCGACCAATCAGTGGTATAAAAAAAAATTCAAGTGATTGACTATGTAATCACATGCGTGCTCCTCTTAAATTGTGCAGCTCAGTTCAAATTGTGCAAATGAAATGCCTGTTAACAAAGTTACAAAAGTGAAGATTCAGGTCCATAACTCTTCATCTTCTGGTGTGCTCACATGCCAAGACAGCCAGAGAACAGATTGACCCTCAGGGCCTCAGAGCCTCAGAGCAACCAAGAGATTCTACTGAAGAGAAAGGAATATAGCAGTTGACAAGTACATCTGTAACATGAGAAATAAACTGTATTTTGAAGAAAGATTAGAAATTTACCAGAGGGACAGCAGATAGAAAAGGATAAGCAATGACACCATGGCATAGAATAATATCATGGCTCATGTGGAAAATTGTATGGAGAGTGGGTACAATGGGAACATAAATTTTGAGGTGAAACGATATTTAGCTCTTCAGCAGATTATCAAATGTTGTGATTTCTAATGCAGAGATTCACAATAATCTAAAATAAAAGCCAAGAATTTTTTTTTAATTTTATTTATTTATTTCACAGAGGGAGAGAGATCACAAGGAGGCAGAGAGGCAGGCAGAGAGAGAGAGGGGGAAGCAGGCTCCCCGCCGAGCAGGGAGCCCGATGCGGGCCTCGATCCCAGGACCCTGAGATCATGACCTGAGCCGAAAGCAGAGGCTTTAACCCACTGAGCCACCCAGGCGCCCAGAAATTCTTTTGAGAATTAGCAATGTATGCTGAAGAAAGTTTCACATTTTCTTCATCCTTTATTGTTAATGGTAGATTTCTACAACTGTCAAGGCTATTGAGGAAGTTGGAACTATTCTTGTATGGTGGCAGAGTATACAACAAAATGAACTTCAATCCCTAAAAGCCTTTTCTCTCTGTAATTCTAAAATGCATGTATACTATCATCTTTAAGACAAGATTATATAAGAAAGTAATAGGAAGCAAATGAAGACTTAGGGGCAAACTAAATATATAGGAATTAGGTCAGAAAAGCAATAATTGATAAAGTCAGAAAACACTCTGCCACACAGGGTAGTTAAAGGGATTTAACATGTTAAAAAATAAGATTCATGAGAAAATGTCAAGGGATTATTTTTTTATTAAGTAAAGATGTGGTGAATTAACAATACAGATTTAAATCCCATGTTTTTCCCAACCTGCTTCTTTAGTACCCACAGCTGTCCGTAATTGGGATCTATCATCATGGTTAGAGGATATTTGATTACTGCCTTAAACAGCTACCAAGAAAGATATTTTATGTGAAAGTTCTTTAAGTCTCATTCTTAGTGGTACGCTTCAATCCTTGACAACATATTTATCTTAATTAACTTCTGTAGAAAAATTCTTACAGAGTGGACTCAAAATATAGACAATCTTACTTATTTAAAAAAATGGCCAGCCACCTAACTTTCTAAATTAAGCTAAAAGAAGCTGTGCAAGCTTCTTCCTCAACAAATTCACTTTGACTTCATCAATATACTGAATAAAAAGAAGATATATATTGAGATAAATTATTTTACAATTTAACATCTGTGAACTCTGTTCTACCTAACACAGATTCATTTAAGAATAGTTTAAGACTTTCCAAAAGATATACTAAATTTTTAAAATTAGAAGCTGGTTTCATAGAGAGGTACTGGTACGAAGCCAAAGTGTTTGAACTCAATAAATACAGAACAAAGGCTTTTAGTATTTCTTCAGATAATTTATTCTAATACTACTGTGAGAGACAGTAAATGCCTGTTTTATAATATTTGATACAGCATTCTTTCCTGGTCCCTCCTACTTCTCAACTTGGTAGTAGTAGGCTTAATTCTTATTTTTATAATAATTTATAATTTATAGTAATATTTGATTTATAGTAGATATTTGAACCTCAATCCTGCCTTCAAAGACAATGTTACAAAAATAAAAAGGAGATTCCAGGACAAAGCCCTGTAGCAAACACCATAAAAATTCACATAGACTATACACCTCAATAAAGCTCCCATCATATGGGGGGCAGAAATTTCCAGTCCTATGTGATAGACTGGGATGAACTCAACCATGCCCTGAGAATCTCTTCCCATCTCCCAAATGAATAAAAGAGCAAAGAAGCATTCTCCTGCTTGCATTGTACTAGCAATGACACTCATTTCTGCCCCTAGGGTATAGTAGTAGAGACTGTTGTGAAAGAAAATTCTAGCTCCTCTTGTATTTAGATTTAGATTTAGATTGTCTGCACAGAAATCACCAATGATCAGGGCACCTGGATGACTCAGTCACTTAAGCAGCCGACTCTTGATTTCGGCTCAGCTCATGATCTCAGGGTCTTGGGATTGAGCCCTGTGTTGGGCTCCATGCTCTGGGGAGTCTGCTTGAGGATACTGTCTCACCCTCTCCCTCTATCCCTGCCACCCTAAAATAAATAAATATTTTTTAAAAATTTTAAAAATTACCAATGAGCAAGGCTGATCCTTGGACACATATGTGCAAGCAGTCCTGAGGATTCCTAAAAATATTTGGAGATGGAGATTCTACAATGGACTATAATTCCTGCAGTTATGTCTCAGCCACTGAGACTTAATAACTAATATCTTAGGCCAGGTTCTTTGGAAATAGACAGTAGAGATTTGCATGCAGGAAGCTTATTAGGGAGTGTTCTTGGGAATAACTTCCGTAAGTCAGTGAGAGAAGCACCACTGAGAAGCGGTAGAAGTTGAATTGCAGAGCAGCTGCAACAGAGGCTTCAGCTGACCCTAAGGGAAAGCTCTGGAGTAGGGATGTTCACAGTTTCCTGAATTGAGTCAAGGGGACCTGGGCCTTTGTCCCATTGCCAGAAACTCAAGGCAGCATGTCACATCATCCACTATAGCTGGTGAGGCTAATGGCTACGTCATCACTTAATGGCTGATGAAGTCCAAGGCTCTTTGGTTTGACTTAACACATAAGCAAACTAATGTTGTTTTTAGATAAACTGGACACATATCACAACACCCCTTTAACTCCCACCATACTAACTAGAGGGCTGAGTTCCCCATGTTAATGACATGGCTCTATTCAATCTTCTCAGGAGTTACCTAAAGAAGTAGTGACTCTTAGGAAGAGCAGCTCAATACTAATCACATTAAAACCCCAAATGCCAATTTCGTAGATGTGTATCAGCATGGACATAGATAGTCACAAATAATGCTATTCTGTGACTTATCATTAAACCATAGACCACTGTCCAAGTAGGGTATACCTTAGGTTTAGGGCAAAAGGGCAGATCTTTATATGTTCACTTTGATTCAGAATGAAAGCACAGGACACCTAAAGGGCAACTAGATACAGGGAAGTGAAGAAGCAAAGCATTATCTGTATAAGTACAAAGAAGTCTTTTTTACCTGTCTGTGCCTTTCTTTGAAACCTAAAGATAATCACACTCAGTTTTGGGGGGGAGGGAGGTTTGGTTTGTTGTTGTTGTTGTTGTTGTTGTTGTTGTGTTTGTTTGTTTGTTTGCTATACAGGCTCCTATGAGTGTCATCTATATGAAAGTTCTTTGGAAAGCATCAAGTGTCTGTCAAATGAATAGTATTATTATTATAGTTTGTCATCCATATAAGTCTATTTCTTCTAATGCTCCCTTAGGACCAGAAAAATTGCTCACTACTTTTTTATTTTATTTTATAGCATCTCATTAAAAACACCTCATAAAAATTTTAATGAAGTTTTCTGCAGATATGTCTCCTTCCAATTAAGTAAACTTACTTCCTCATGGTTTTGTTCTCTAAGCATTCAATTATTTTAGGCACTATTTTCTGGATGTCCTCCAAAGTTTTCCACAGCCCTATCAGTTGAATTTTATGTGCTGACTTTTTTTTTAATGGACAGAAAGATCAAGACATCACATATATTTCTTCTCCCTGTGAAATTTCCCTCTAGATTACTAGCAACATGTTTTCTAATCTATAAGGTCTCAAATAATCATATGTATCAGTTTACATTTATTAAATTTCTATCATGTATATTGTTCAAAGCATATAATTTGAGGGAGATACAATATGTTTAGTGATATCTCCATTATTTCACTTCTTCCAACATTTCTCCTTTACTTCTTGGTTTAGGCACTGTCCATTTGTCTGTTTCTTAGAAGGACGCCAGACAAAGTCTATTCAAAGACTGCTGTGATCACACAGCATATATTCCAATGTGTCTTTAACATCTGTTTAAGAAGTTTTGGGGACAACAAATATACATTTTGTGTAAAGTTGGAGATGTTCCCAGTGGCTTATTCTGAAAGTCACTGCCTTTCCAGTGTTAATTGGGCAGTGAGGTGATTAATCCACCACCCTTTGATGAAAATGCTTTTGAAATTCCTTGTGAAGCTCATCTCCTTTTGTAGTTTCATAGATGGGAAAGTGATAAACTTGAACTAGGAGCTAGCTCTGTTTGGTATATGGTATAAGAAGCAGATGAGTAGGATCGGTAAGTGAACACAAAAAGTCTGTACCACAAAGAAGCAGATTTGTTATCATGTCAACAGAAGAGAAGTCTATCCAGATAATTGTGAGATAGACAAAACTTACCAGATACAAACAAGATTGTATTTACAAAAATGTACTTAACCTGCATAATAATCTCAATCTAGTTCATTTATTCATCCTCATTGATAGCTATATAATTATAGTATTTATTCTGCACCTACACAACAGGCACTGTGATAAATACTTTTACACAAAATCTCATTAAGTTTCACAATATCTTTAAAGGATAGTTGCTTTTCTAATATTCATTTAAGAGATGAATAAACTGGGGCTTAAAGTGATTAACTAATTTACTTAAGGTCATGTAACTAGTAACTGAAGCAGGGTTTTCACGTAGACAGTTTTATTCTAGATCTCTTATATTTAACCACCATACTACACAGCTCACTGTTTTCAGATTTTCCTGCCTAAATTAATGCTCCTAAAAGGAGATAATCTCAAATCAAAACATCTTTAAGGAGTCCTTCCTTTATCATCTGTCTTTCAAGCACAGATTATGTGGCTTATAAACAAGATCTTCTTCCCTATACATCTTTATCCTCCTCTGTTACCCCACGTGGACTGTCCCATTCCATTAAATCCATGGTTCCACAACTAAAAGGTAGTCAGTCCTACCTTTTCCTACCACATTTATTTTAGCTAATGCTATAGTTTCTCCCCTGAAATGCTCTCCTTATTCATTTCTTCTAACTGTACACTACCCTTTCTGTAAGCCTACCTCTTCTAGAAGCTAGCCTAGATGGATCCTCTTCCTTACTCTCAACCCTAGCATGCTCTTGTGATACTCTTTGATATTCTTGTGATATTCTCTACTGGCCTTTCAGATGGATGGTTACCTTATTTCCAAAACCAAACAAACATGTAAGGCTTGAGTATGGGACAAGTAGAAGAAAAACAACTTGATAGACTTCATCATGGAAATTTTACTAATAGAGATCAGTTAAATAGATGAAGGCCATGGAAACTTACCTTCTTAGATTATTTAGGCAGCAGATTTGGCATAAGCAAATACAAAAGTGATAAATGTTCATATAAGAAATTAGAAAATTGATTTAAGCTTAATGAGAACTCCAGAAGTTGTGTTGCAAAATAAAAAGGAGTGGCATTAGTAGAAGGCCTTCAAGATTAGACGGAGAAGTTATTGATTCTCATTTTTTTCTTTAAAAAATGTTTGAATGATGATATTAATAATAAAATAACTGCCACTAATTAAACTCTTACTACTTTGCATGCATACTTTAAACTCTTTCCCTGGATTTAATTATTTATTCCTAATATCCACCCAGTGAGGTACTGTTACACTCATTCCAAGGAGAACACTAAGGTACACAGAGTCTGAGGGCATTGAAACCACAGTTTTTGCTCAGAAAGTCTGATTCCAGAGTCTAACTCTCATCCTTACGTACTATACCATGTATTATATTACAGACAATAAATGTAAGGAAAATATTTCATACTTTACACACATCATGAAACCCTTAAGACGTATCAGAAACTCCCTAACTTTTTTTAAACGAGAAGTTCATTTAAACAAGATGCTTGACTTCAAGGAAAAGCTATCTAGGATTCGTTTCTTTTAGAGTAATTGATCCCTATGTAAAGACAGATTGCTCTTGATGTAACAGCTACATACAAAAAAGTTATAAAATTGTCCTTGGTTTTATAATGACAAATGAAAAGCATTAAAATTCTCAAATTGAAAAAGGTATGTAAGAATTTTTATGTTATTCTATTTTGTTAAACAGTGAGTGCAGAATAACCTACTGGAATACAAAGATAAGAACTGAATTAGCATGCCACTAATAGAGAAAGAGGGTATTTTCAAAGAACCAGTATTTTTTCCCCATCCCATATCCGTTTGATGTCAATCCAAACATACCATTGGTCGTTTAGTCCAAAAAAAGTACAATTTGTTTGTGCACAGAGAGAGTTACTTTATGTACAATTTAGGAGTGAGGAAGAGAAAATGAAAAAAATAGAGAAAACTGTACTGTAGAAGTGAGGATGTGGTGGAAACAAATTGCGGTATTCTCATTGGGAATGTCTTCTTGGTCTGGAGGAACAGAGTTCTGCAGTAAAGGAGCAGGTTCCCTTTTTAGTAGACACCTCCTGTCTGCTGCTGGAACACATCAACTACATCTTCATCCTCCATTTCCAGCTGTGCAGGTCTGTCTGTTTCATTGATTGGCTGCCCACCAAATCGGAACCTGATCTTCCTCATTGACAAACCCTGTTGTTCACAATAGACTTTCATTAGTTTACTAAGAGGTATCGCCTCTTAATCTTAAACCACATCAGAGAACCATCCTACCCCTCTGCCTTCAAATTAATATGATCATTGTTGTCAGTGGTGACTCCTTCCTTGGGCTTTCCAAGGCCTTGGCGAGCGCCTTGACAAGTACCTCCTCAGCTGCCACTTCACAAAAAGAGGTACCAGGTCAAGCATGACACACACCAAAAACTCTCAAATTTTTTAATTCTAAAATATGCTTTTTCAAATTAGTGAACATAACAGTCTTGAAAACTCAACTGATTATTATAAAAAAAATATAAAGCCTAAAACTTTATTTTCTATTTTCAACTTTGCTTTATGCAATTACCATTTTCTCTCAGGGAATTTCACAAAATAAAATTTAGTGAAAATTATGTTTTAATTGTGATGCTATCTTGAAAGAAAAATAGAATCAGTATACCATCTGTCAATTCTAGATACAACAAAAGGGGTAGATAGAATTATTTTTACTTAGCCTACATAGTATGTAAGTATGGTAAAGTTAAAGACGTTTTAAAGATGTTTATGAGGGCGCCTGGGTGGCTCTGTGGGTTAAAGCCTCTGCGTTTGGCTCGGGTCATGATCCCAGGATCCTGGGATCGAGGCCTGCATCAGGCTCTCTGCTCAGCGGGGAGCCTGCTTCCTCCTCTCTCTCTGCCTGCCTCTCTGCCTACTTGTGATCCCTCTCTGTCAAATAAATTTTTAAAAAAATAAAAATAAATAAAGATGTTTATGAATTATATACTGCTGTAGTTACTGTATGTCAAATTTTTAATGTGTTTGCTAATACGAAGAAGCCATGGCATTCTGTTACTTAAAATTCATTAGGCTGTAATTATCAGGTATTCTACAAAAAGCTTTTAGGAAAAGATACTTTTATTCTTGAAAATTTCTTAGATCAATTATATTCTATCATAGACACATTTTTCTAAGGTCCTGAAAAGGAGGAAAGTTCAACACAATTTCCTTCTATCTAATAAGATGAAGAATGTTATATTAAAATGAGTATTTCTAATTAAAAGAATTAGATTAATGTGTGATTTTTCAGATTTTTCTCAAACAAAGATACTGTAGTCTCTTAGATACGCACTGTCTCTGGAATCACCAGTTTTGTTGAAATGTATTTAAGACATTCAGTTTATAGAATAGGATAAAGGAATATGAACTATAATAAATTTTTATTTGAAAGAATAGTTTCTTTTAAAATATTATGGGAGTTGCTCAAAAATATGTTGTCTTGTGCTTATTAAGAGTTTTCATTGCTGGATTTATTGTGAGATTCAGGAACCAGAAAAGTCATATTTTGATTGTTTGGGATAATTCTAATTGACCTATTGAAAAGATGTACATTTTATTTCTAAAATTTTACCTTAGTGGTCCAAAATAGTTAATTAGACATCCTTAAAAAAGTATATTTTAATGCTTTCTAAAACATTTAAACGTGAGATCTAAATGTTGCATTAAAGATAAAATAGTTCAACCTCTCATTTTTCTGCCAAAGAAACTCCATGCCAGAGAGGAAAATGTACTTTCTTGGAGCCACATGACTCAAGGAAGTATAACAAAGTTAAAACTAGAGTCCATGATTGGCACTCTTTCTCCTGCCTCCGTCTCTATGTCTACTTTTATATGTTACATACTACAACCTTATCTTTCTTCTTTATGGGATCTGTGTCTTACTTCTTATTACATATGAAGAAAAGAGTTACCAGTTTATTCATTATGCCAGGCCCACAGAACACTTCACCCCTTCCTTTGTGAAAGGATCGAAAAGTCCAAATCAAATGACTCCTTTTTTCCAAGCCTGACCTAAAACACTGCTTTTTATGAGAACAGTCACGCTCATTTCTCTGGTCATTCTCATTGCTCTGGTCATCATTGAAAATTTGTGATCTTCACTAACGAAGAATTATTAGATCTTAGAGAATCTATGGGCAAGTCTTATGGATTCTCATCCACAACCACTTTGAATCTTGATAATTTAACTAAATATTACAAAAAAAATGGGAACTTACCATCCCAGGAAGCATCTCTTTCCAGATTTGCAGTCTCTATACATGTTTGAGATTTATTTATATTAAGTAGATATATTTTTTCATGCACTCTCAGATGCATTGGTCCCCTATGTGCTTTTTAAGAAAAAAAAGAAAGAAGGAAAGAAAGGAAAAGAAAGAAATAAACCAATACCCTTTTCTACTTAATAATCTTCAACTATTTCCTTAACCATGGAATCTAAGTTCTATGTGAGCAGGCTATTTTTTAATCACCATTATTTCCCAGAACTTAATTTAGAGCTAGCATATAGTATATATTCAATAGATATTTTTCAAGTGAATTAACCAAGTTTACTTTCTTCCCTAATTCTTTTTTGCTATAAAGTAAATATTCCCATTCCCTAACCCATTCCTCAACTGATAGGATTTGGGAGAGCCTCACCATCCTAATTATTTTCTACACTCTTCATTCTATCAGATACCATACAAGCTGTCACAAACAGTGGAAGTCAGTATTCCCTGAGTAAGTGATCCATATGCACTCAAAGAAGAAGGAATTTGCTTTTCTCAATTTTCAGACCATTCAGATTATACTTTGAGTCAACTAAATTCTTAGGTCTTTTTCACATTAAGTGCCTGAAATTTTTTAAGTTGCTTAGTCACACTGCCAGAGTTTACCACTCTTGTAATACATAAACATCCTCAGGAGATTTAACACATTAAGTGAGGTTCTCAATCATTCACAGCTTGTGGTCAATTTCTTTAATCAGATATAATTTTCTCCTAACCCATAGCTGAGAGCAGCATGCTAAATGAATGGGAGTTTTCAGAGATGAGGTAGATGATTGTGTAACTTGTGGCACTGTCCAGAAAGTCAAGTGTGAGTGTAGCTCCAAATCAAGGGGCCAGGGTAGGGCGCCTGGGTGGCTCAGTGGGTTAAAGCCGCTGCCTTCGGCTCAGGTCATGATCCCAGAGTCCTGAGATCGAGGCCCACATCAGGCTCTCTGCTCAGCAGGGAGCCTGCTTCCTCCTCTCTCCTCTCTCTCTGCCTGCCTCTCTGCCTACTTGTAATCTCTCTCTCTGTGTGCAAATGAATAAATAAAATCATTTTTTAAAAAAAAAGGGGGGGGCCAGGGTAGATAGCAGTATTGGGAAATGGGCAAGAAAGAGGACCAGAGTGGGAGTCAAACACAGCAAGACATTTAGAATAATACTGGAACAAATGTTTTTTCTATTCATGTGTTTTTCGTATATTTGATTCAGTAAATTTTAATTAGGAGTTTACTATGTAGCAGGTAGTCTGATAGCTTCTGATTATACAGGAGAAGGGGAAAATGGTTCTTTATGGTTTTACCATAAAGAAGAAAAGCAAGAAGTAAGTAAGCAAATATATATGGTTAGTAATTATAATGGGTCCCAGTTGAAATAGAGTGCAGAGAGAGTATAATGGGAAGAGTGAGCATTAAGGAGGGCATGTGTTATGATGAGTACTGGGTGTTTTTTGCAACTGATGAATCACTGAACACTTCATCTAAAACTAATGATGTACCATATGTTGGCTAGTTGAATTTAAATTTTTTTAAAAAGTCAGGAGAGGGCTTTCCAAAGAAGGGATGATCAGAGATACGTGGACAAGGAGGAGCCTGTCAACTGAAGAATGAGGGGATGTATATAGACATAAATATACATGATGTGGATACGAATATAGATTCAAATATGTCTCCGGTATAGGAAGAAGTCAGGGTGAATAATGACTTCTATAACATGTTTCAAAAGGTTCTACCAAATCTGAGAAGCACTATAACTTTCTTTCCCCTAAGAAGATGTCAGAAGCTCACCACCTGCACATATTCAGGAGAATGGCCTCCTCACAGATCCATCTTCCTGGGCCCAAACTGTCTATTTGAGGTGTGTGCTCTTCTGTAAAGGAGTTGAATTTCCATCCAGCTGGGTACAAAGAGGCAGGCTGCCACACACTGCTGCATATGAATCCCGCTTTTTAGCTTATGCCTATTTTATCACCTCGTTTCAGTGTATCTTTAGATAAACTGGATTGTCCCTGTTGTGCTTCTTAGGCACACAGTATAGCAGCACCATGTAAGTACTCTAGTCAGTCACATGGTGGCCCAGCTGATCTCTCAGCCAACTGCCTCCTAAGAGTTTGAACATTCCCCTAGGATATATTTGACAGGTCACAAGTTGGGCTAGTGCAAGCTACATACAGGTATGTGTCTTCTGCAACTCCATGAAACACACCCATCTCTGTATGCCTCTGAGGTTCCAGAAACTATTTATCTGGGCTTCCATACCTGTAATTTCTAATGGATTTAAAAGTGATACTGAAATTCAACTCAGTGTGCATAAATTGATTTTGTATGATGTGGTCAATACTCTACTGGGTACTATGGAGTATAGAAATGTTGATCACAAAAATACCATTAAAAATATTCACTTTAGTTAGTGATAGACATGCTAAAGTGCCAAAAGTGAAATGCACCAATTTCTATAACTTGTTTTGCAATGTCTCATAAAAAAATAAGGTAAAATGATGGGTGGATAGATGGATGGGTACATGAATGCACGGAGGCATGGGTAGGACAATAGTTATGTGATAAAGCAAATATAACAAAACATTAATTGTAGGATCTGTGTGGGTATATGGTGGTTCACACTGTGAAATTCCTTTAACTTTTTTTATGTTTATAACTTTTGATAATGAAATATTGGAAGAAAACAATCACTGTGTACCTGACTCTTACTATGCAAGTAGAAATAAACACCCACACATGAAATAATTGCTATACTGTGCGGTGCTGATTGTAAAGAGCAGTGGAGATTCAGAGAGAAATCAACATGGATTGGCATAAAAGGAAAGAGAACCACTTGAGACTTGAAGATGTAGCATTTTGAAAGATGAAGTGGAAGATGGAGAGCATTTCAAATGGAGGAAAACAGCATGAGCAAATATATGGAGGATGGAGCAGAAAGGCAGGTGTTTAAGAAAACAAGAAAACTAAATCTGGTGGGGAATAGTCATCAATAATTTTGGATACACACAGAAAAGCTAGAAAATGGCAGGTCATGATGGGTAGAAAAAAACATCCCTCCCCTTAATAATATTTGGGCACAATAAGAGGAAATAAAGATCAGATTTACAAACAGAATTTTTAGACAATCTTATAAAAATTTACAAAGAAAGTTACAAGATGAACACAGGCATTCAAATGAATGCTATAGTCCCTACAGGCAATCATTACTCTGGTGACACAAAATAATTGGATGGAAAAGCTTTGGGCCACCTTTGTCAGCTTGTACTAGGGAAGTCAAGTCTTGTGTCTGTACAGGGCCATTCAAATCCTCTCTTTCCCAAGATAAAAGATTCTACCACATTAGCTTTTCCTAGACAAACTCAGAATCAGTAGAATCAACCATGGCAACAAGGCATTGTCAGTTCTCTCCAGTGCTTGCTAGCCCTCTCACCGAAGCAGACAGCAATGCAAGACCAAATGGAAACAATGGAAGATATTGGAAATATCTCCATAGCTCAAGAATTAAAATAAAAGCTCAAAGACCAGTCTCAGAAATCACAGAAACCAGGATATGCACCAGGGATTCAGGTCACCCTCTTCAGGGTGCAGTATGGAAAAAGTCCAACAGTTCTTATAACCATTTAAAATTAAAAATCAAGGGAGAGTGCTTCTGAGGGGATCAGTTTGTGTTGCAGCCCGCCCTGTGACCATAGTAGGGTGGTCACCTCAAAGAGAGTCTCACCAAAACTGTATTTAAATAAGACATGTCGTTTCTCCAAGCAAGTGACTTAACCTTCAGAAATACACACAAAAAGGGAATAATAGTACCATCCATCTCATAGGATTGTGCAAGAACCAACTAAGATAAAAATAATGAAAGAGGACTCATAAGTGTGCTTACTATGTGACAAATACTGTACTAAAGATTTCACAAATATTAAGTAATCTAATCCTTATAACTTCTCTTTGAGATTTATGTAACTTTGAAGTTCATATTTCAAAATTTAACTCAAAGTTGACAAGAATTACTCATTCTGCCAGGCATTTTTTCTGCCTGGGTTCTGAATGCTTATCAAGTATATATTTTTTGAAATGCAACCACTTGAAAACCTGAGCTTTCTCTCCTCAGTTCTCATTTTTGTAAAGATTCTCTCTCATTTACCCTTTTCCCCACTGCATGCTGATATGATCATTTTTTGTGGGTTTTTTTTTTTTAAATATTGGTGTTCCTGTGTGTTCTCTCCTTGGCCAAAGACCATCCTTACTAATAATTTCAGATTCCCTACTGAAAGGATTGAATTATTACCCCTTCCTCAAAAATATTTCATTACTACAATTTTATCTACTTTTTATACCTAATGACTTTAAAACTAGAGATGGGAATTGAAAAAACATCTGTACCTGGGGAAATAGATGCCTAAATTTAATGCTTGGCTAATTTCAAATGTGGAATAATGAGAGGGAAAACAACTATTAGGTGAGATGCCCTCAGTGCTGGGGTCAAGGCATCTGGTCAGGTGCTCCATGTTATCATTGACACCCAGCATGGCTTACTGCAAAAAAAAAGAGGGGAGTGGAATGTGGAATTTGCAGTGACTGGCAAGCTAAGCCTGACCCCTGCCCTACAACCTTCAAAGAGAATAGAAAATGTAATGAGCCACTGAAATCATGACCTCCTGACAGACCGTACCTCATATCTAAATGAGAATCTGGAGGATTCTCCAGAACAATTACAGAAACAATTTTTCAGGCAAAGAAAAATTGTGATGATAAGAAAATATACACCATAATCAAATGCAAATGTCAATATATAACATGCTGGCTTTCTCTTATAAATGAAATTCATAAAGAGAAAAGGCAGGACTTAAATTCACTTGTTCCTTATTTTAAGGAAGCTTAAGCAGTTTTTTTAATATAATTCTTTCCCAAGAGGGGACTTTTTTTTTCCTCAGTAAAAGGAAAGGAAATAATTTCTGCTGTTCTTCTGTTTGCAAAAAAAAGAGAGAGAGAGAGAGAGATTAATATTTGCGCCCCCTTTCAACTCAGATTCATACTTCACAATTAATTATAGGCACCAACTACCATGTGTCCTCTTACTTTGTCTCAAAATGCTGATGGAGATAGCCATTTTCAGCCTCTTGTGAATCCAAATGAACAGACAGACATAGGTGGTAGATAGATAGATAGATAATAGGGATAATAGATAAGCATTCTTAAAAGTTCTGAAATATCAAACCATGTTTTAAATTTTTCTTCCCCTTTCATATTTCGACTCTGAAATCTAGGCCTTCAAACTGTCATGCTCCTAGGCAGGCATGAAAAATTCAAGGTCTCACCTCCAACTTCAGGGAGCTAACATTCTCAATTATATTTAAAATCTCTAAAATATATTGCATATATATACATATATGTATAATATTAAATATATATAATATTTAACTGTTGCTAATAACTTCCTTTGCCCAAACATAAAAAAATTAGTTACTCCAAGTGAAAAACAGAAATTTAAAAATAAATACATGTCAACAATGCTAAAATACTTGCTTTTACCATTTTAAAGTTTTTCTATAAAAGATTTTATATTGTTAAAAAGTAAATATTAGGCAGAATTTTTATTATCAGATGAAGGGTGGATTACTATAACCGGGCTCTTGGCATTTTTTAGCCTCTTTTAAAACTATTTTCAACTATCTGTGGACAACGGATGCTCAAACAGTCAAAGAGATAATTTACTGTGCCACCAGTCACTGCTGGGCTAAAAATAATGTTGTTCCTATGAATACCCTATGTATTCACAGAGGGAGGTAGCTGAGTAAGGAAACACCTCTTCCACTGGATTGATTACAATGAAACATCATTTTTCTGCCAAAGATTATCTCAGTTTTCTATATGCAACTTTCTACATATAGCTAATCCCTGTGGGACTTAAGAGACTAAATTTAGTCTCAGCCACCTTATTTTACATTTTTCAGGAGTTGCATCTGTCATTTGGCTTATAGTATCTCCTGTCTGGTCTAAACTGTTCACTTCTACCTTTTATTTTCATGCTCATCTGGAAACAAAATCAACAAAACAACTTGGCACAGTAAATCATATGTTGTCACCATGGAGTTCCATTGTATTTTTTAAAGTAAAAAGTCATTCAAAATAGTCTAGATCAACCACAATAACAGAAGGAAGAAAGGAAGAAAAGAAGGAAGGGAGGGAGGGAGGGAGGGAGAGAGAAAGAGAGAGAGAGAACGAAAGGAAGAGAATGAAAGAAAGAAAATTTTTCCCTAAAAGGAACAGAAGGAATGCTAAGTAGTCTAAGCGATATATGGTGTATGTCAAAAGACCAAAGGACCAATACATTTTCATAGCTACGTTAAGTAACAAATGAAGCTGCACAGAATTATTCAGCTAAAATTCGAGCTGAATTGAACAATGCCAGGGTACACTCACCTTACATGAGTGTTTTACCTTTTAAGTGAACTTACATTCCACCTGAAGAGTTCCTTGCTCTCTGCCATTTTGATATTAGCTTTCATTGCATTTCTAACCAGAAAGCCTTTGCCTGTAATCATCTTAAGGTAATATTGATGGGAAGAAAGCCAGTACTGAAAAAACTTTAGCATATCTATATGTAAACGAAAAGCAGATCAATCAAAATCATTTAACCATAACCAAAGCTCTCTATTAATTAATGGAGATATTTTGAAGCATACTCCCCATTCAGTGTAAGAACTATAATGGCAACATGGAAGGAAGATAGAAAAGGTGTGCTTCACAAAAGCAAGTCATTTTTTTGGCTGAAAATACCCTTAAAATTACTTGGAATCATTTTTAAGAAAGTGTAGGAATCTTTTCTTGGCTGAAAAGACCCTTAAAAGTACTTGGAATCATTTTTAAGAAAATGTAAGAATATGACTTATTTTCAGGGAAGAAATTATCATAAACGATACTAACTGAACCTGGGCCTCATTAGCATAACTGGTGAAACAACTCCCCAGGTCTGGGGCTGCAGGGCAAAGTCTTTATTAAAAATAAAGTTCTTTGCGTATGCCTGGAGTATAAAGTCACAGTGAACAATAGGTTTGCTTTGTATTTTCCCTCCTTTATATCATAAGGGGCATAATACTGGTGGGATATTAAAGCAATGTATTTTTATTTCCCCTTTAAGTCTCTCTTAGTCATCCATCATGGATGCTGAGACTTCTTGCCCACTGAAAAAGAACAAAGAGGCTGTTAAAAAGCTTTGGCCTCCAACTTCTTCGACTCTAGCAAAACAGTCTTGGAGGAGAGAGAAAGGAGTCTTCCAAACTCCTTCAGACTCTGGTAACATACCAAGAGTCTGCTTCCCCCTCCGCTTACCCCCCACCCCAGAGACAAATCCATAACTTGAGTGAGGGAGGCGGTACTATAGAGCAGTCAAAGACAATGAGGACCTACCAGTTAATGAGCATATCTATGACCGAGCTTCTAGGCATATAGGAGAACTCCACCTTTGAACTCAGCATCAGATCCAACGTGGTACAGAGGTAATGGTTGGGAGGTGGTTGATGAGGTAAACAGGAAGCAGCAGTCCTGGCTCTTAATGACCTGTGTGTGGCATGAAAGCAATCTAGATGTTCCCATATTCCTCAGGAAGGCAGAGAGTGAATATTCATTCTATACCTATGATCATTCCCAATGCTGCACATCTCTACATAGAATACTGAGCCCTACTGTGGTGCATTTTATATTGTACACAAAGGCTCCCCTGTTACACTCCTTCTAGCAGTGTCAGTTTTTCCACAGCCTCATCAGCACTAGATGTTTTTAGTCTTTTTTAAGTTGCTGAGTTAATAAGTGGAGATGCTATTTCATCACTATTTTTGAAGATTTCTATTTAGCACTCTGTTGATAGGCCTTTCTTAGGCTAACTTAAAAAGAAAAAGTTTTGTCGCTCAGGGAACTCAGATGGCAACATAGGATGCTCCTAAACTTCACTCTTCCCATGCTCTGAATATACAGCTACATGAAGCAATTCCCATTGAAAGAAATACAGAAACTAGCTGAGTAACCCCTACATGTCCGCCAAATGCATTGAAATGCATAAGGAAAGCTGAGACACAATCTCTCCATAAACCCTACCTCTGGCATAGCACCATAAAATCAGAAAGGAACTCCCGACTCCCAGTTTGTCCCTGTAAAGCTGAGGGTTTGGAAAGCACATCTAGCACCCAATTTTTAAGGCTCCCACCATCAGATGGGCCCCAAAACACCTAACTCTTTAAGCCAGTGAGACTTGTGTCCACAAGACCCACAGAACTACAGAAAACAAAGGAATTCTTAATGGCATGTGAGCGCTTACCCCAGCTGCTAACCTGCTAAGGCTCATTGCAGAGGACATGGGCAAAAATAACCATCTCCCAGTCTTCCCTGAAAGGGGTTTGACTGCATACTTGACAAACTAAGGGCCCAGCTTTCATTTTGCACATATCTAGGGGCTAGCTCTGATCCTCCACAGAGGCCAGGGGGGCTGAAGAGCATTTCTGAAGCTTTCTTCCTCTGTTGTGCTCCAACAATAAAACAAAATTGCCACTATCTCTTTGGAAGGAGTTTGTACACATGCTTGATACCAGGTTTTACAGCTGCTGATGGAGGAACAGACTACCAAATCATGTTTCTCTGGTCATCAATGGGTCTTGCATTCACAGGTCCCACAGAACTATAGCAAACAAGCTGGGTTTTTTGTTTTGTTTTGTTTTGTTTTGTTTTGAAGTACAGGCTCAGCACAGAGGGAGAAGTTAAAAACACCCATCCTCTAGTTTTTCCCTGGAAGGTGCTTAACTACATAATATCCCAGCTGCTGGCCTCTTCTAATCAGCCTGCAATTACTTGCCAACTGTGATATTTCCCTTGGAACACTGATGGGCCTTGGCACACCCTCAACTATTGGGAGCCACCAAGAACAAAGAAGGTGGCTTGGACAAGCACAAGAGTTTGAGAGATACCCAGGAGCTCAGGCCAGGTTGATTGACAAGGTTCATCTCCTACACAAGACCACTCCTTGAAGACTGGGAATAGTGGCTGTTTTATCTAATGCACAGAAACCAACATAGACAGGTACGAAAATGAAGAAATAGGGGACTATGTTCCAAACAAAAGAACAATATAAATCAGAAACTAATGTTAATGAAACAGAGTTAAGTGATTGACCTAATAAAGTTCAAAATAACAGTTATAAAAATGCTCACTGAAGTCAGAAGAGTAATGCAGGAACACAGTGTGAATTTTACTAAAGAGGTAGAAAATATTAAAAAGTACCAAACAGAAATCACAAAGCTGAAGAATATAATAATTAAAATATGGAATTCAGTAGAGGGGTTCAACAGCAGCCTAGATCAAGTGGAAGAAAGAATCAGTAAACTCAGAAGTAAAGTAGTGGAATTAATCCAATCAGAGGAGCAAAAAGAAAAAAATATGAAAGAGAGTGAAGATAAGGGAACAAGCAGACCAATATACACATTACAGGGTGTCCTAGAATAAGAAGAGAGACAAAGGGGCAGAAAGTGTAATCAAAGAAATAATGCTAAAAACTTCTGTAACCTGAAAAAATAAATATATATCCAGATCCAGGAAGCACGAAGAGTACCAAAGAAGAATCTGAGAGATCCACATGGAGACACATTGTGTTTAAGTTGTCAAAAGTTAAAGACAAAGAGAATCTTAAAAGCAGTAAGAAAAGAGCAACTTATTACATACAAAAGAACCTGATAAGACTATGAGCAGGTTTTTCAGAAATTTTGCAGAACAGAAGGGAGTGGGATAATATATTCCAAGTGCTGAAATTAAAAATAACTGCCAACCATGAATACTCTTCCCAGCAAAGTTGTCCATCAGAATTGAAGGAGATAGAAAGAGTTTTCCTGACAAATGAAAGATGAAGGAGTTCATCACCCCTATGCCAGCCTTATAAGAAAGGTTAAAGGGAGTTCCTTAAGCTGAAATGAAATGAAAGGATGATAATAATTTTAAAACATGATAACATAAAACTCACTGATAAAGTTAAATATATAGTTAAAATATAATTAAATCTAGAATACTCTAATATTGTAATGGTGATGGTTAAATCAGTTATAACTCTAATATAAAGGTTATAAGACAAAAGTATTACCAACTAAATATTTTGTTAATTACACAATATAAAAAGGTATAAATTGTGACACCAAAAACATAAAATTTGGACAAGAAGTGTAAAAATATAGAGCTTTGTAGTAAATATTCAAAGTTAAGTTTTTATCACTTTAAAATAGATTTTTTTAACTGTAAGATGTTTTATGTAAGCGTCAAGGTACCACAAGGCCAAAAACTTAGTAGGTATAAAAGAAATCAAGAGAAGAAAATCAAAGTATACCATTACAGAAAATCATTAAGTCAAAAGGGAAGACAACAAGAATGGAAGGAAGGAACAAAGGAACTACAAAATGGCCAGAAAACAATTAACAAAATGGTAATAGTAAGTCCATGCCTATCAATAATCATTTTAAATGTAAAAGGACTAAATTCTCTAATCAAAAGCCAGAGTAGCTGAAAGTCAAGATCAAAAGGATACATGATAAAAACATGGATTAAAAAAACAAGACCCAATTATATGCTGCCTACAAAGACTCACCTTAGCTTTAAAGACACACATATACTGAACATGAAAGGGTGACTAAAGTTACTACATGCAATGGAAACCAAAAGAAAGCAGTGGTAACTATACTAATAACAGAGAAGATAGACTTTAAGACAAATACTGTAACAAGAGATAAGAAGGTCAATATATAATGATAAAAGAGTCATTTCATCAAGAGGATATAACAATTATAAATATTTATGCAATAAATATCAATTCTGTGTTGGTGTACCTTAATATATTAGGACAGAATTATCTGTACAATTGTCTGTACCTTAATATATTAAGCAATTAATATATTAATATATTAAGACAGAATTGGTGTACCTTAATATATTAAGCAATATTAATAGATCTAAAAGAGGAAGTAGATAGCAATAATAGTAGATGAGTTCAATACAGTGCTTTCAAGAATGGGTAGATTATACAGAAAATCAATAAGGAAACAATGAACCTAAACTACATGTTAGAACAGGTGGACCTAAAAGACATATACAGAACGTTTATCAACAGCAGCAAAATACATATTCTTCTTAAATGAGCATGGAACCTTCAAGAAGATAGATCATATGTTAGGCCACAAAACACGTCTTAATGAATTTAAGAAGATTAAAATCATATCAAGTATCTTTTCTGACCACATTGGTAGAAACAAGAAATCAATTATAACAAAAAAATGGAAAATTCACAGATATGTGGAGATTAAACATGTTATAGAACAATCAGTGGGCCAAAGAAGAAATCAGTAGAGAAATAAAAGCATATCCTAGACAAATGAAAATGGAATTGCAACATAACAAAACTTGTGGAACACAGCAAAAGCAGTTCTAAGAGTAAAGTTTATAGAAGGGTACCTGGGTGGTTCAGTCAGCTAAATGTCTGACTCTTGATTTTGGCTCAGGTCATGATCTTAGGCCCTAACTGTACTCCATGAAGGGCATGGCATGGAGCCTGCTTAAGATTCTCTCTCTCCCTCTGTAAAAAAAAAAAAAAAAAAAAGTTTATAGAGAGAAATGCCACAATAAGAAAAAAGAGAGATTTCAAAAAGCACTACACACCAAAGTACTAGAAAAAGAATGAAATTCTTTTAGCCCAAAGTTAGTAGAAGAAAGGAAATAGGAAAAATCAGATTGGAAATAACTGAAAAAGAGGGTTAAAAGAGAGAGGAAAAAGATCAATGAATAAAACTAAGAGCTGGTTTTCTGAAAAGATAAACAAAACTAACAAACTTTTAACTACTTTGCACTAATTTTAAAAAGAGAGAAGAGTCAAACCAAGTCAGAAATGAGAGAGGAGAATTTACAACTAATACCACAGAAATACAAAGTACCCTAAGAGACTACTGTGAACAATTATACACCAAAAAATTAGATAACCTAGAAGAATGGATAAATTACTAGAAACATGCAACCTACTGAGACAAAGAAATAGAAAATCTGAAAAGATCAATTATTAGTAAGGAGACTGAATCAGTAATCAAAACCTCCCAACAAGGAAAAGTTCAGGACCAGAGAGCTTCAAAGGTGAAACATTTAAAGAAGAATTAATACCAATTCCTTTCAAACTCTTTCAAAAAAGAGAAGACAAAGAAATAGTTCTAAACTCGTTTTATGAGGCCAGCATTACCCTGATACCAAAACCAAACAAGGACACTGCAAGAAATGAAAATTACTGGCCAATATTCCTGATGAACGGTAAAAAAAAAAAAAAAAAATTCTCAACAAAATATTAGCAAACCGAATTCAACAGGACATTAAAAGAATCATGTGCCATGATCAAGTGGGATTTATTCCAGGGATATAGAGATAGTTCAATGTCTGCAAATCAATCAGTGTTAGCAAAATGAAGGATAACAATCATGATCATCTCAATAAATGTAGAAAAAGCATTTGACAAAATCCAAAATTCTTTCATCATAAAAACTGTTAACAAACTGGGTATGGAAGGAATGTATTTCAACTTAATAAAAACACATATGACAAACCCACAGCTAACTTCATACGCATTTGCAAAAGGAAGCACTAGCTTGAGCTGTTGAAACCACTTAATGTTTAGTATTTTGGCCTGTTTCTTTTCACTGTCTTCTCTATCTTCTCCTCTTATTCATGCTTCTGTTTTTCTCTTTCCCTTGGAGTATATCTGCCTAATCAAGAGGTTGCTTTTAGTTGAATGACACTGAAGAGTTAATGATTACATGTTTCCAAGCTGAACTCTGCAGAGTGGGTGCTTAAATAATATTTAGGATTTCTATTGGGAAAGCTGGTGCAAGAGCTGGCCTTTTCCTTGGTTCCTGGAGGAAAAACCCATTCCCTCTATCTCTTGACCAACTCGTATTTGTAAGTGCTGAGAAGGTCTTGACCCACACAGGAGTTAGGGCTGTACTGAACACAAAGTTATTTGGAAATTTTGTTTCTTAGTGGCCACTGATTGGGAATGCAGAGTCAGGGAAGTGAAGATGAACAGGAAGAGGTCTCTGTGCCTGATGTCTATGCTTCATCCATAGCTGGTCCAGACAGTGCTAATGTGTGCAGGAGTCAGACGAAGTTGGGGGAGGGCAGGGGCTGCAAGAGCAGCACCTCTGCACAAGTGCTGTTGTTCAGTCCTTCCTTGCCTTATTGACAATTAGGATGGAACCTTCAAGGATACATTCCTAGTGATAAAAGCTGAAGGGAGGTTAACAAGCAACTAAACATCAGCTGGAAAAGCCAGTCACCATTTTGGGCTCAGGACTGTGTTTCTCTCCTGACAGGACCTGCCTTTCTAGGATGTTGTGTTAGAGCAAGAACAGATCCCACAGCAGCCTTTCATTCCCCAGTGTCTGCTACAGGACCATGAGAAGGGTGTTTGCTGAACTCTGCAGGACCTCCAGAGGTCAAAGAGTAAGCAAACATGAGGAGACCTCTTCCCCCTGTCCTGTTTCTCTCCCAGAGATTGGAGCTACCTAAGAAGAAAGCACATAGTTAAAACAGATATATTAGGGAGATGGCTACTTCCTCCATTCCTTCTTGTTTCCCACTGCTAAATTTGTACTGTTTGTTGCAGTGTAAAAAGTATTCTGAGGGAGAAGGAAAGAATAGGAAAGGAAAAGGGGAAAAGGAAAGGGAAAGGAAAGGGGAGGAAAGGAAAGGAAGGAAAAAGAAAAGGGAGAGGGGGAGGGAGGAAGGAAGGAAAGAAAAACTTCTAAGATCAAAAACAAGAAATTCCAACTCTTGCCACTTTATTCAATATAATATTGGAAATGGGAAGTGCTAGCCACAGTAATTAGGAAAAAAAGTGAAATACAAGACATTCAAATTGGGAAAGAAGTAGTAAAATTCCCTCTGTTCGCAGATGGTATGATATGATATATAGAACACTGCAGACTCCAACAAAAAACTGTTAGAATTAATCAATTAATTCAATAAAGTTGTAGTATACACAGTAAAGCTACAAAAGTCAGTTGCATTTCTGTACATTAACAATGAACTATAACAAAGAGAAATTAAGAAACTAATCCTACCTCCCATAGTATCTAAAGAATAAAATACTTAAGAATAAAATTAACATAGGAGATAAAAGATCTACACACTGAAAACTATAAAACATTTATGAAGGAAATTGAAGAAAACAAATAAATGGAAAGACATCTGGTGTTACTGGATTAGAAGAATTAATATTGTTAACATGTCCATACTCCCCAAAGCAGTCTACAGATTTCATAAAATCCCTGGCAAAATTTCCATGGCATTTTTCACGAAAATGAAAAACTTTCCTAAAATTTGTATGGAACCACAAAAAACCCTAAATAGCAAAACAATCAAGAAAGAAGAGCAAAGCTAGAGTCACACTTCCTGATTTCATACTATATTACAAAGTTATCGTAATCAAAACAGTATGGCACTATTATAAAAACAGACACATAGATGAATGGAACAGAATAGATGGCCCAGAAATAGACCTATGCATATATGGTCAAATGTCTTTTAACAAAGGAGGCAAGAATGCACAATAAGGAAAGAATAGTCTTTTCAAGAAACAGTATAGGGAAAACTGTATAGGCACATGCAAAAGAATGAAACTGGACCTGTAGCTTACACAATACATAAACATCAACTTAAAAATGGATTATTAAGCCTTCAATGTTACACCTGAAATGTTAAAACTTCTAGAAGAAAATATAGTCAGTAAGCATCTTGACATTGGTATTGGCAATAATTTTTTGGATTTGACACCAAAAACAAAGGCAACAAAAAGCAAAAATAAGTGAGGCTATATCAAACTAAAAAGCTTCTGCACAGCAAAGGAAACTAGCAACAAAATGAAAAAGCAATTTATGGACTAGGAGGAAATATTTGCAAACCACGTTTCCAATAAAAGGCTACTATCCAACATATACAAGGAACTCATATAGCTCAAAAGTGAAAAAAACAAATGACCCTATTTTTTAAATGGGCAAAGGAGCTGAATAGACATTTTTCCAAAGAACACATACAAGTGGCCAACAGGTACATGAAAAGGTATTAATATCATTACTCATCAGGGAAGTACACATCAAAACCACAATGAGGTATCACCACACACTTACTAGGATGGCTATTAAAGTAGAGAAAAGGGAGCACTTTTGCACTGTTGGTGAAAATAGAATTTGGTCCAACCACTATAGAAAACAATTTTGAGCTTCCTCAAGAAACAAAAAATAGAACTACCATATGATCCAAAAATTCCGCTTCTAGATATATATTCAAAGTTAGCAAAATTAGTATCTCCAAGAGATACCTATCTACATTTGCATGTTCTTTGCCCTATTATTCAGAATAGCCAAAGTGTGGAAACAGCCTGTGTCTGTCAATAGATAACTTGATAAAGAAAATGTACACACACCTGCACAAGCAAAGACACAAAGGATATTATTCAACCTAAAAATAGAAGGAGATCCTGCAATTTCTGACAACGTGGATGAACCTGGAGGACATTATGCTACATGAAACAAGCCAGACAAACAGAGAAAAACAAGTACTGCATGGTATCACTTACATGTAGAATTTTGGGGAAAAAAGAGAAACTCATAGAAACAGCAGAATGGTGGTTATCAGGGCCTGGAAGCTGGAGAAAATATGGAGATGCTGGTTAAAGGGTACAAACTTCCAGTTATAGGATGAATAAGTTATGAGGAGCTAATGTATAATATGGTGACTACCATCGATAATACTGTATTGTATAATTTAAGTTTGCTAGGAAAGTAAAACTTAAGTGTTCTCACCAAAAAAGAGAAAAATGAATATATGTGAGGTGATGGATGTGTTAATTAATTTGATGGTGGGAATCCTTTCATAATACATACATATATCAAATCATCACATTGTACACTTTAAATATATTACAATTTTATTTGTCAATTATACTTAAAAAGCTGGAAAAGGTTCTTTTAAAAAAACAATTCCTAAATATTTACTATATTCCCAGCACTATTTCAAATATTTTACTTGTATTTAGTCATCATAACAATCCCTTAAGAAAAGTGCTACTAACATCCCCATTTTAAAAAAGAGGAAACTGAGCACAGAGATCTTAACTTGTTCAAGGTCCCTCAGCTAACTAGGATTCAACTACAGGAAGTCTGGCTCCAGATCTGGCACTCTGTGTTATTATGGAAGCTATTTTAAGAGAAAAGTATGCAACATGAGGAAATCAAGTACAGGTACTCAAAGATAATAAATACTGATTATAGAGCCTTTTAAGATTCCTGGACCCAATTCCAATGTGGTGGGTGTGGAGGGTTCTCCACACATAACACCAGGCAATTCTCAGTCACCAGCAGAGTACCTGAGAATTCAACTCAGTGCTGACACTGTCTACCCAGAGAGAGCATCAGATTCCACAGGAGAAATATTCAGTCCTACTATACCATACTGTTTCCTCCCACCCTCTAGTTCAGATGCCAGTCACAAGCCCCGGGCAGTTTACCCGTGCATCTGACTGACCAGCTGCAGATTGGAGATTCCAACAATCGCCTCTTTCAGTTCAGTCACTTTACTAGAGTGGCTCACAGAACTCAGGAAAAACACTGCCATTTACAAGTTTATTAAAAGATATGATAAAGGATTTGCCTCAACGATCAGATGGAGAAATACATACGTTAATGTCCTGAACAAAGGAGCTTCTCCCCTCCTGAAGCTTGGGACCCAGCTCCATGGCACACAGAAGATTTTATTTATTTATTTATTTATTTATTTATTTATTTATTTATTTGAGAGACAGGGAGGGAGCAAGCGAGTTGGGGGGAGGGGCAGAGAGAGAGAGAGAGAGAGAATCTCAAGCAGATGCTGCGCTAAGCACAAGGCCCAACACAGGGCTTGATCTCACAACTCTGAGATCATGACCTGAACCGAAATCAAGAGTCAGATGCTTAACCGACTGAGCCACCCAGGTGCCCCAAATACATGTTTCTTATAAATCATTCTATCACACAGAGCTGCACAAGTCAGCCAGAGGAAAGTGTCCATTGACTGGAGGCAAGTCAGCTGAGTAAAGCTTGAAAACAAACATCAGGAAGAGTATAGTAGTAGGCATCCAATGATCAAAATGATGCAGAAAGGACAAATTTGATAAAGAAATTCAAGGAGAAACAGAGAGAAGCTGCTAAATTACTCAAGTGGTAGACGAGTTTTCATTCAGTCCCAAGGAGCATATCTGGAGCAGTGAAGAGAGAACTGCATGGCTACTCTGTGTGGGCAGACTAGACAAGGAGCTTCCTTCCTGGAACAATGTCTTGGCTGTTCATCGAAGGTTTGTGGTTCTTAGTCTTCTGCACCTTGCAGAGATTGTCCTGACTCTACCACAAAAATTAGTCCCAAAGTTAAATGGTTTTTGAATAAAGAAGGAAATCTTTATTTCCCATTTTCTAGTCACCAGTGTATCTCTTCCTGAAGTGGTACCCTAAATAGTTAAATCTTGTTCCTAAAGGAAAGGAAGTCTCCACGTGAAGATTTATATAAAGGTCCACAGGAAGCATTGACAGTCACAGAACTAGTATTATTTCCTGAATCTGACCAGGTCCCCAGATTAAACCTACAAATGACCCCAAGTCCAATCCATCAGAAACCAAGAAAATTACCTGCTGCCTTAAAATTCTTACTTTTATAATTACAAGGAAATTTCTGCTCTCACATATCATTAATATGTTAAATTATATGTTGATGGACTTTCTAAAAGACAGATTTTCCAACAGCTTTTTACCTTTTCTCACTTATGCTGGCATTTTAAACATTAAAAGACAACCATGCAGAGAGGTGAGTTGGTGAGTTTCAATGCATGAAAAGACAGGTAAACATGAAGAGAGCCAAAGGAACCTAAAATGCTTTGAACATTAAAAAAGAAGAAATGATTATGTTTACTTTAGATTCCAGCTGAGATACAAACCCGTGGGGTTTTTTCTTTCTGCTTTAGATATCAAATTATAGATAAAACTATTAAGATCTCCAATTAACATGTGGACAGCACAAATTCAAAGAAAGGAAAATGAAAGAGAGGCAGAAACATTTTTATTCCTCTTCAGTATTTTCTCTCACAGTTTCTCCAATTTCCATCCCACGGAGGGAAATTGATGTGTACTGAAGATTGTTATTGCCTTCTGAACATGTAAGAGCTGTGACACAAAAGGAACTTTGGGGCTTTATGATTTATTGCTTTATCATTTTTAGTGCCATCTCTGTTCATCCTCAAATCCAGGGCAGGCTACAGGACATATTAAAAGGGCAACATTTTCTATATTTCCTTTTTAAAGGGCAAAGCACTTACCATTTTCTACATACAAAGCACTTATCTTTTAGCTCCCTGTTTGATGAGCAACACTGAAGCCTGCTTTTTAGACCTCTTTATTTTTTTTTTTAATTTTATTTTTATTATTTGCCCAAGGGGTACAGGTCTGTGAA
>LNAC01001829.1:478-50976 GCA_002007465.1 Ailurus styani
AAGAGTTAAGAACATTAAAATAGAAAAAGGGAAAAATTTTAAAAGAAAAAAGTAAGAAAAAAATTCAAAGAAAAAGAAATTCAATGAATTTAACTTTGAACGACTGAAGAATCATGGGGGAAAAGCCATGAATTCTCTGCTCTGGTGTTCCACAATGCAATCTTNCCCCCCCCCCCCTTGGTCTTCTGGGGGAGGGGCCTGTTGCTGTGTTTCTCCAGCGTCTCTGCCCAAGGCGGATTCCCACCGCCCTCGCCAGGGGCCAGGCTAAGTAATCAGCTCGGGTTCGCTCTCAGGAGCTTTTGTTCCCTGAACGCTTTCCGTACCTCGTTGGAGGACGGGACTGAAAATGGCGGCTCCCAGTCTCCGACCCGGAGGAGCCGAGAGCCTGGGGCCTCAGCCCTCAGCCCGCCTCAGAGAAAAGCAGTCCCTCCCGTCTCCTGGTCTCCGGCCGCGCTCCGAGCTCACCCGGCCTGTGACTGAGTGTCTCTATCTCTGGCGCGGCCCCGCTTAGAATCTCCAAACCCGGCAGATCCTGCAGCCGCTCCCGCACCGCTGCTCCCGGAGGAGGAAGGTGAGTCTCTCCGGGTCTGCCGCCCGTGGGGTCCCCGCTCACAGATCAGTGGCCTGGCTGCGCTTCAGATCACAGCCCAAGGTAACCCCGAGCTGAGAGACACCTCAGCTCAGCTCCGTCTCTCCCGCCGGCTTCTCTCTGAGACCTGGGAGCTCGGTCGCGCTCAGACACTCTTGGGCTTTTTGTGTCCCCGTGGGTCCTGAGACCACACTGTCCCTGCAGGTGTTTCACCCCCCAGCTTGGACTCTGGGGCGACGTCCCTCAGTGGAGCCGACTTCTAACAGTTCCGAGTCTGTGCTCTGCTGCTCGCTCCCTTGCCGGGAGCCGGCCCCTCCCCCCCGGGGTCTATCTTCCCGTCGCCTCAGATTCACTTCTCCGCACATCCTACCTTCCAGAAAGTGGTCGATTTTCTGTTCCTAGAATTGCTGCTCTTCTTCTCTTCGATCTCCGGTAGAATTTGTAGGTATTCAGAATAGTTTGATAGCTCTCTGGGTGAATTCCTGGGACCTGATGATAATCGGTCTCCTACTCCTCCGCCATCTTGCCGCTCCCCCCTGAAATGCTTTTTACTGTTGAATTTTCATGGTTCTTTATGTATTCTAGATACTAGTCCTTTATTGAGTATGTAGTTTATAAATATTTTTCTCTCTATATAGCTTGTTTCACCATCCTCTTTTGCAAAAGTTTTCATTATTGATGAAGTCCACTTTATCAGTTTTTCCTTTTATGGATCATACTTTTGATGTCAAGTCTAAGAATTCTTTGGTCTAGCCCTATTTCCTAAAGTTTATATCCTAGGTTTTTTTTCCTAAAAGTTTTACAGTTTTATATTTTACATTTAAGTCAACAAACCATTTTGAGTTAATTTTTGCATAAGTTGTGCCAGATAATCTAACATTCTATTATCTCAATGTTGACATATATTAATTGTCTTTTTTCATTCAATTTAAGCTCTTCCTGGTTCTTGGTATGACAAATGATTTTTAATTGAAGTCTGGACATTTTTATATTATAAGACTCTGAATCTTACTTAAGGCTTCTGTTTTAGCTGGCTTTATGTAATACCACTTGGCAGGGGGAATGGGAGGGTGCTGACTCATGACGGCCAGAGGTGGAAGTTGGTGTTCCCCAGATTGTCTTCACTAACACTGACCGTCGGACATGAAAGTGCCGGCTCCCGATTTGGCTTTCTCTAGGGAAGTTATTAGGGTACCTCTGCACAGCTTTACCTCTGCACAGCTTTGTAAGCGTGGATGTCTAAGCTCCCCACTTGGTGTGGGCGAGGCCAAAGTTTTTTGTGATCTTCACCTGGAGTAGAGCAGTTATTACTAAAAGTTTATCTTGCTAAGCTGTCCTTTACCTGATCCTTTGGCCAAAGAGAGTAGATTGTTGTTTTTAATTATTGGTACAATTGGCCAGCTTCTTCAGCTCCAGGTGTGAGATACCCAGAGCAGAAAGAAAACCCAGAGAACACAGTACCACCCAAGGTCCCTGACCAGACTGCTCTTTTCTCCACTTTCAGACTCTTCTTCTGTTTGGTCTCTGTGTATTAATGAGGTTTGTAAAGTGGTACTTAGCAGGAGGGATCGCTAAAAGTACATCTACTCCTTCTTCTCCAAAACAGAAGAAAGTTCTCCTTCATTATGGTTTTGATGGCGACATTTCAACGGCTTCCTGGCAATAGAGCTCTAACATAGTTTTAAAATTGTCATAGCCCAGCAAACCTCAGAGCAAATGCTGGCAGAGGATAAAGACTGCCTGAGGTCGGAAGCTAAATCACATTTTCAGACTGCTTTGTAGCCAGAGGCAGGGTTGTCAGCGGCAAATCTCTCTGGATATACCTGGCCTTTAGGTCTTCAGAGTGTAATAATCAATGCAAATTAAGAGACTTGAAGGCAGTGAAATCAGGTTTGCAGGTGAAGTTGGGTGTAGGGCAGGCAGGATGTTCATCCATTGTTTTAAATTTTAGGAAAATCACATAAAGAGAAACTTTACCCAGCAAAGCCATGTTGTACCTTCCCTGTTTTGCAAAAAAAACAAACTTTCTTAAGGTATGTGGTTTGAAATTTGCTGGGAAACGTGCACTTGAATTATTTGGCTCCTTTGGGTTTATGCTGTAAGACAATTTTTTCAGGGAACTCAAGCAGATCTGCTTTGAATTCTCTTTTGCCACTTTATCACCTGCATGCTCTTGGACAATTTACAAATACCTCTAAGCTTCTCTGCTTTTGTCTTTAAAACAGAAAATGGAGGCACCTGGGTGACTCAGTTGTTGAGCATCCGCCTTGAGTTCAAGTCCTGATCCCAGCGTCCTGGGCTCGAGCCCTCATTGGGCTACCTGCTCAGTGGGGAGTCTGCTTCTCTCTCTCACTCTCCCTCTGCACGCTCTCGCTCTCTCTCTCAAATAAATAAATAAAACCTTTAAAAAATAAAAAAAATAAAACCAAAAATAATTGGGTCTCTCCAAAGTTAGTGTGAGGATTTCATCACATGTGTAAGGGTTTATACAATATCAGTTTACTTTGGTCATTATTGTAGTAGCAGCAATAGTCCCAGTAGTGTTATTATGATTGCTGAATAATTATATTGTTGTTATAACTAATTCTGTGGTGAGGAGCATGCACTGGTCATTCACAGAGTCAGTCCTCTGTGGGCACTGAAGACTTAATTTCTTTACCATTTTCTCATGGAGAACAGGTTCTCTGAATAATAGGAGGTCTTTACATGGTAGTCCTACATGGAACACTTTTCAGTCTTTGCAGAAAAAGTGCCCCCAATAAGTGGACATCCTGTGGGTGAAAGCAGTTCCTACAGCGTGTCATGGCGGAGCATTCCAGTCCTCTTGCAAGTTCCACGGCTGTCACCCTGCCTCCCCGTAACGCTAACAGGAGGACTGGCTTCTGCTGCATCATAATTCTAGATAACAGTAGCCTTATTTTTACTATTTGAAGAGATTGTACTTTTTGTTCCTTTACCAACTGTTCTTTAAACTTTAAAATGCTCTCTCTCGCTAGAAAGAAAAAAAAAACCATTGTAATCGGTTCCTTTCAAAAATCTAATTGTATATGGAAGCAGATTTAATACAGCAGTGTGTATGGCCATTTGCTCACACCCTCAACTTATTGGACTCTAGATTTCCTTACAATTTATAAATGCTGCTTTCTTTGCCCATAATTTGGTTTAGCACCATTTATGGGGCAGGTGATTCAACTCAACATCGGCCATGTCTAAGAAAGAGACACTGGTCTAAACTTTTCATGCACTGTGGGCTTCTGATCGGGGGAGGGAAAAAGATGCAGGATTTTGTAAGAAATTTCTGGAAAAAATAGTGCATGTGTATAACAGAAGGTTTCATGAGGGCCATTGTTATAGCTGTCTAATACTCTTGTTATTCACAGTTATTGATAGAAATGCCCACTCAATGCATTCATGAAATGGATGCAAGCCACCGAGACACATAATATTTTAAAAGTGATGTATATGTAAATAACTGCCACACTGAAACAAAGCTAATCTTGGCCAACAATGGTTTTCATTTATTCTTTTTAACATATTATTGAGTCTTGGGTTTTCTTAATTTTTTTAAAAGATTGTATTTATTTATAAGAGAGAAAACACAACCCTGGGGAAGGGCAGAGGGAGAGGAAGAAGCAGACTCCCTGATGAACAGGGAGCCAGATGTGGGGTTTGATCCCAGGACCCTGAGGTCATGACCTAAGCTGAAAGATAGACTCCCAACCAACTGAGCCACCCAGGCACCCCTGGACACTTAAAATATTTTTAAAACAAACAAAAATTACATTATTGATGAAAAATATTTTAGTAAAATATTGGACATCTAAGCCTCTTTTTTTGGGATATTGTTGACACGCAATGTTATATTAGTTTGAGGTGTACAACTTAGTGACTGGACAAGTTTACGCCTTATGCTGTGTTCACCCCAAGTATACATTCCCACCAACAGTGTGTGAGGATTCCTTTTTTCTCCCACATCCTCTCCAACACCTGTTGTTTCTTGCCTTTTTTATTTTAGCCATTCAAACAAATGTGAGATGATACCTCATTGTGGTTTTGATTTGCATTTTCCTAAGGATGAGTGATGTTGAGCATCTTTTTGTGTGCCTGTGGCCATCTGTATGTCTTCTTTGGAAAATGTTTATTCATGTTCTCTGCCAATTTTTTTTTTAAAGATTTTTGTTTATTTATTTGACAGAGACACAGCAAGAGAGGGAACGCAAGCAGGGGGAGTGGGAGAGGGAAAAGCAAGCTTCCCACAGAGCAGGGAGCCCAATGTGAGGCTCGATCCCAGGACCCTGAGATCATGACCTGACCCAAAGGCAGACGCTTAACGACTGAGCCACCCAGGCACCCCATCTCTGCCTATTTTTAAATTGCATTGTTTGTGGGGTTTTTTGTGTGTGTTGAGTTGCGTTATTTATATATTTTGGATATTAATGCCTTATCAGATACATCATTTCCAGATATTTTCTTCCATTCAATATGTTGTCTTTTTGTTTTGTTAATGGTTTCCTTTGCTGTGCAAAAGCTTTTTATTTTGATATAGTCCCAATGTTTATTTTTGTTTTTGTTTCCCTTGCCTTAGGAGATAGATCTAGAAAAATGTTACTATAGCCAGTGGACATCTAGGCTTCTTAGCAGAATTCCTAAATAGATTAAGTGAATACATGAAATGACATTGCAGAGTAGATGTTCAGATTAACAACACATCATAAATGTGCCAAAAAGATTAGATACCAGGATAAGTTATTTGCAGTCTGCACCAGATGTGACAAATATAGATAGTAACCTGGATTCAAGGAAGTGTTCCTATGTACACTGACTGTAAATATGTAAGGAAAGTCTATTGTTTTTTGAATAATTTTTCTTATTACTAAAATTATTGGAATAATACATAATTCTTCTAACTTCCAGGTATGTCACTATTCACAGGATGGTATGTTTTAGGAATAAACATTTTGAGAATATTATTCTAGTAGCTAATTAGAGATAGTGTAGCTAGGATGTAGAAAAACTAAGAAAGTAGAAACTCAATGGGTTTCTACTAAGTGGATTTGCATTTTTAAGTTGAGACTTAATAGAGAGGTTAAAAAGTCAGACATTGGTTATCAACTGATAGATTTTTATATGCCTACTTAAAATATAACCTCAAACTCAGGTATATTTCCTCTATAAAATCAAATCAGTCTGGTTCTGTAGAAGATCCAGAAACACCTGGGTTCACATCCCAGCTTCACCATTTTCTAACTGTGAAACCTGGGATAAATAACTTAACCTTAACAGATCTTACTGTAAAATGAAGTTAATAGTATCCACCCAGTAAGGCTCTAGTAAGGAATGAATTTGATAATATAATAAAAAATACAATAACTTACACATAGTGCCATTCTGTAAATGATAATGTTGTCAGAATGTCTTTTTAAAGCTTTATTAAGATATAGTTGACATTTTAAAAATTGTATATATTTAAAGTATACAACTGGTAAGTTTTGACATATGTGTATATATCTGTGAACCATCATCACAATCAAGATAAATAACATGTCCATCACTCTGAAAAATTCCTTGTGCCTCCTTCTCTTTCCTTTCTCTTGCCCACCCGCCCCCCACATCCTACCTCGTCCCCAGGCAACCACTGACCTGCTTTCTGTTACTGCAGATAAGTTTGCATTTCTAGAATTTTATATGAATAGAATCAAATGGTACATAGTTACTATTGTTTTTTGGTGGGGGGTGGTGACATTTTTACGTCTTCACCTCAGTATAATTATTTGAGTTTCTTCATTGTTGTTGCGTGTAACCGTAGTTCATTCTTTTATAATGCTGAATAATGTTACATTATATAGATAATCCTACAGTTTGTTTATTCAGTCACCCTTTGGTGGACATTTGGGTTGGTTTGGATTGGGCTATTCTGTTCTATTTATCTATTTTTTTCTGTTTTGACACAAATAACACAATATCCTAACTTCCAGACTTCACAATAAGTCTTAATGTCACATGGTATGAGTCCTTCAACTTTATTCTTTTTGAAGAGTGTTTTGGTTATTTCAAGTCCTTTACATTTCCATATGAATTTTAAAATCAGCTTGTCACTTTCTACCCCACAAAAGGCATGATGGGATATTGATTGAGATTACCCTGAATCTGTATATCAATTAGAGAAGAATTGACATCTTAACAGTATTAAATCTCCCAATTTATGTACATAGTGTTCTATTTATTTAGGTCTTCTTTAATTGTTCTCATCAGTGTTATATGATTTTCAGTGTGCAGATCTTTTGTCCTATATATCACTAAGTACTTAACATGTTTCAGTGGTATTATAAATTATTATGTTATTTTAAATTTCAGCTTCCAGTGACTCGTTTCTCATATGTAGAAGTAAAATTGATTTTGGTACATTGATCTTGTATTCTGACACATTGATTAATTCACTTAAGTAGTTCTAGTAGCTGATTATAGATTTGATAGTATTTTCTGTGTACACAAATATGTTATCTGTGGATAAAGAGATTTTTTTTATTCCTTTCCAGTATATATTCCTTTATTATTTTTTCTTATTTTATTGCATTGGCTAGAAACTTCAATATAATGTTGAATAGAAGTGATGTACTGTTTAAGCTTTGGAATGTCTGAAAAATCTTTATTTTGTCTTTCTTTTTTTGCTGGGTAATACAGTCTTGATTGATAGTTGTTTTGTTCTTTCAGTACTCTAAAAGTGTTGCTTCATGGTCTTCTAGCTTATATTATTTGCAATGAGAAATATCTCATCCTTACCTTTATTCCTCTGTATGTAATGTGTCTTTTTTTCACTGACTGTTGTTAATATTTTCTCTTTATCTCTTGCTATTTTATTATAATATACCTTAGAGTATTTTTTCATGTTTCTTGTGCTTAGGAATTGTTGGAATTTTTTAAAACATAACTTTATAGTTTTCAGAGAATCTAAAATTTTTCCTCTTATTTTTTCAGTTACTTTTTCTAGCCCTCCTCCTCTTTGAGGTCTCCAATTACATATATATGCTGCTACTTGAAGTTGTTCTTTAGTTCACTGATGCTTTTTCTTTTATTTCCTTTTTTTTAAGTTTTGGAGAATTTCTACTGTTTTCAAGTTCACTAATCTTTTCTTCTGCAGATGTCTAATCTACCGTTAGTCTTATTAAGTAAATTTTCATCTCACACATTATAGTCTTCATCTCAATTTGGGTCCTTTTGCTTTCTTTCATGTCTAAAGTTAACATGTTCAAACTTTTCTATAGCTTCCTGAATATATAGATTATGGTAATGGTAGCTATTTTAATGTCTTTTACTGATAATTCTATTATTTATGTCATTTCTAGGTCTGTTTTTATTGATTCTTTTCTTCTCATTTGCATCATTATTTTTTCCTGCTTCTTTGTATGTCTGGTGATTTTTCACTGAATGCCAGATATTGTGAATTCTATGCTGTTGAGAATGGATTTTTTAAATCCTTAGAAATATCTTTGAACTTTGCTCCAGAATGAGGTTAAATTTCTTAGCAATTATTTAATTGTTCATATCTTGCTTATGAAGTTTCTTAGGTAGGGTCACAGCAGCATTTATTCCAGATGTAATTTTTCCCTGCTGCTGAGAAAAGGTCTTTTTTAGTATTCTGATGCCCTAAATATGGCAAGGTTTTTCCAGTCTTGCTGGTGAAACAAGGATACTATCCCCAGTCTTGTGTTAGTACCAGGTGCTATTCTCTCATTCCTTTTGGCTTATTATTTTCCTAGCCTTGGATTGTTTCCTCACCATGCACTAAAATATGAATCATTGTGCCCTGAAATTTTCCATCTCTTGTGTTAAGTACCAAGAGTTTCTTTGTTCTATACAAAGTATTATGTTGAGCTTAGAAGTTAGATTTCTGCTAGCCCTTACTTGTTAGTTCTTAAATACTTGTCCCACTAAGTGTGCAGGAATAATTATTTGCCATATTTGTGTGTTACAAATGTTTATCCTCCTGCAAGAAGTCAGTCTGCATCTTTGGTAACCAAAGATCACCTGACCTGGTGATTAAGTAGCATCTCCAGGCCTCCCTTAGCAGCTGGAAGGGATACCTTTGACTTTCCTGACTTAACTGCCTCTGTTGGAAAATCCCAATTATGAAAGCAGTCTCTAATTTTGCATGTGAATCTATAACCACTTTCCATGTAAATGCAAAAAAAAAAGCAAAAACAAACAAACAAAAAAGCCCCCACCAATTCCCAATTAAAATACATTTTTGTAAATTTATCATCAGTTACCACTGATTGCTTCTTCTGTTGTGTTCATATTGTTTTAAATGTTATTGTTCTCATTAAAAGTTCTCATTTTTGCTGAGCGAAAAAGGTTGCATTAGAGCACAAATATTTTAAATTAGATGCAAGTGATGGCAATTTTATAGGTCTTTAAATCTATGGATGTTATTTTTTTCATTATTAATTTTTAAGAATGGACTTTTTAGAAGTCAGTCACATAGCAATCCAAGCAGAAAAGGATGATAGTTAAGCTGCCAAAAGGAGTTCGAAACCAACATTGTAATGTATGGCTTGCTCTATACCCTGCCAGTCAGCAGATCAGCACTCAGATGAGTTGGAGATTGTGTGAATTCAGAAATGGAGCATGAGGTACAGGAAGAGTTTTGGAGTCAGAAAGACATATAGTTAACTTCAACTCTTCCACTTCTTAGTGATGTGACTTTGAGCAAGTCTTTTAGCCCACTGAACGTACAGTTTATCTTCTTTGAATAAGTATTATACCCCCTACCTCATAGCACTGAAAATGAGGCTAAATGACATAATGAATGAAGGTATAGTAAATGCTCAGTAAATGGTCTTACCTCCTTTAAGTGTGTGAAGTTAGTTTCCTAGTGAGAAGCTTCTACCCAAGTTAAAAAAAAAAACAACTCTTAATTTGAAAGTGCATATATACCAAGTAAATGGCATTCATCACAGGGAGAAATTTTGACTATAATATTATGGTTACTTTAGATTTAAAAGGCTTCCTAGAGTGACTTTAGATCCTAGTGGGTTTTTTTCAGTCTTCTGTCTGAGGGCAGTTCAAAGTAAGTTAGTGATGTTCAGTTTTACTCTTAATAAAAAATATGCTTTTTTTTTTAATTAGGGGGAGTTTGTTGCTTGTCTCCTGTCCTTATTACGACAAATGACAGATAGACATTATCAACAACTTCTTGATAGTTTCAATACAAAGGAAGAATTAAGGGTAAGTGACTTTTTTTTTTTAATTTCTTATGTCTTTCTAGCTTTCCTTGTTCTCATTCGTCATTGTTAAGATAGTACCTTGACAGTTGTTTTACCTGTTTGTGTTAAATTCTAAGCTCTTTTTTCTTCCTTTCATCCACATGTCTGACTATCCATCTTGGCTTATTAAGATTTCAACTACTCAAGCAAAACAATTAACTTTCATTTTATACAAAGACATAGGATTTGAAATAACTGTCGGCAAAATCCAATAAACTAAAACAGAATCACAGACCTAATGAGACAAAAGCTAATAGACTAACTCTAATTAGGTGGACTTAGAAATATTACCTTAGTAGAAGATAAGGGTGAATATATAAATATATTAGCTGATTTCATCCCTCTAAAACCACAATGAGGACTTCTGGCTACAACGTTCTGACTGGAGAAGCCGGATTGTATTTGATATTTTCTATCAGCTACAGTCTAATCAATATGCTGTGCTAGTGTGACAAGCTGACATTAAATAGAAAATATTGATGCCAGGTTTATAAAAATGCAATCTTTGCTGAGATTTAGGGAGCTTCAGTGCTTCCTTCATGGTGTTCACTAAAATCTTAGAAGTTGATTGTCCTCAGTTGGAAGAATGACCTGTCATCTATTCTTATTTACTTTTATTTCTCTTCCATCTCTTGAGTTTTTCAGACACCTTCATATGTAAACCATTGTAATTGAAGGGGTACTTACATTCTGGTGGTGGAGAATTACAGGACAGGAGAAGCAGTCACTCTGAAACATTTGCATGACCAGAAGCCTTCAGAGTACCTTGGGGGGAAGACTTGCAGAAATTTTTTAATACAGATCATGCACAGGGATCACTTATCTTTGATCTGGAAGATGCTGCATGACCTTGGAGGCATCTTTCAATTACATTGGAACAGTTGGCAAGCTGAATCATGAAACAAAGAATAGGTTTGGGCAGATGTACTCTCTCTAGCAAAGTCAGTTGGCATAAACCCATGCCTAATAAGACGTTTTTCATGCTTACTTTCAATCTTGAGTTTAGAATTAAAAACAGATAAACAGCCTTAGAAAACGCCCACTCTCCACACAGAAAGTCATGTGGTTGAAAAGGAAGATAATTGTGCAGTCATTAACTTTCTTCAGAAACCGAGTATGTAAAAAAGGAACTATTAGATTTTACATAAGAAGTCTTTGACTTCATGTTTCAAAATTTCCCTTGGGAAAGGCTACTTATTTTTACAGAGCCTGGGAATAAAATAATAGCTGAGGAGCATACATTGAAAATCACAATCTAGGGATAGAGTTTTATGCCTTATTGTTCACTTAATAATAATAAAGCAAATGGAAGTCATGAATAAAGTGTTTTATGTGGCCTTTCCTCATTTCAGTTAACCACATGCCTTTTCACCATTTCCCACTTCCAAATTAACTGGGCCTTCGGGCCAGGAAAATTATTGAATGCTATTAATTACTTCTCCTGCCATTTAAGCAATATCGATTGAAAAATTCAGGCAACTACTGGTTTTGTATGTAACCAGGTACAAATTGTCCAGTCCCTGTAGGGGGAGAAATCAGACAGGTGATAGGCATTGACCCCCCAGGTGGCGAACTCCCAGGGTAAGCACCCGCTTTGGAGCATCTGGGAATTGCTGCCAACCCAAACTCATGACATTAGGAAAAGTCCCCAAGGGGGGGTCTCACCTGAGAACTAATTGCTGAGTAGGCATGTGCTAGACTTACCTTTGTCTAGGACATTCAGATCTCTCAGCTAAAATGGATTTGCTAACTGACAAAGCACTCTCTATGCCACCTTTATACCAGTTATTTGAACCTGGAATGTTTTAGTTTTATTTGTTTGTATGAATCCCCAACCCCTAACTACTAGATTATAAGCTCCCCAACCCCTAACTACTAGATTATAAGCTCCTTGGTGTGTGAAGCTTTGGCTGGTTCACTACTGTATCCTCAGATCCCAGAACATGCTCACCACCATTGTAGGCACTCAAGAAACATTTGTTGAATGTTTGATAGAATATAAAGTATGAAGAAGAGAGTCGTAAGACACAAGGCTGTGTGTGGGCTTTATTTTAAGGACATTTGGAAGTTGTAGAGGGTTTTAAGAAAGAAGGGAGAGCTGTGATTCCATTTGAGTTAAGAAAAACCTGTCTGTTGCACTATTGAAAATGAATTAGCCAAGGTTAAACAGGAGGCAGAACCCTGTAAAGGATCTGATGCAGTCTGTGCTAGAGATGACTATGGCCTGAGAGTGAGAAGATCATGACGGTAGTAGATTCTAGGGATATTTAGGAAGTTGAATTGGCAGGTGCTTGTGACTCAATTTATAAAAGAGGTGAAGGAGAGAGAAGAGTTGAAGATGACTCCCAGGCTCTTTGACAACTGGCCAGTTGTTGGTACCATTCACTGCAAGGGGAGCCCGGGAGGTGTGAGTGTACAGGTTAGGGAGTAAACATAAATCCGGTTTCAGCTAGAGTTTGGTCACCTGAAGGACACCAAAATGGAGATGTCTCATAGACAGTGTCTGAAGTTCAGGAGAGAAAGCTGGACTGCAGATGTAGATTTAGAAATTGTCCTTGACATTATTGGGAGTAAATGTGACCATTCAAGGAGAGTGTAGAGTATGTAATTGAAGGGATCGGAATAGAATCCAAGCATTAAGGAGGATGAAGGGTTGAACGCTGCTTGCTACTGCAAAGAGGTGAGGTAAGATCCTAAAAGGGTCCTTTAATATTGTTGACGAACTTGATGAGCAATTTCAGTGCATTGGTGAGAGTGGAAGCCAAGCTGTCATCAACTGGGGAATGAAAAAGAGAAAAGATATGGCAGACTTAATACCATTTCCAAGAAAAGGAGGATAAGGTGTCTCCTGAAGGAGAACTTTGGATATCATAGGAATATTTATAATGGAGGGGACTTAAGCATGTGTAAATGGGAACAATTAGAGCTGGTAGAGGAAGGATGCTGAAGATGCAAGGAAGAAGTGCACAAGGTAGTGAGGTTCCCTGAGAAGACAGCAGGAGACAGAAGTAGCCTTGACAAGGAAGATCACCGTCCCAGTGTAAGAATGGAAGGAGAGTAACTGGGGTGAAGGCAGGCTAAAGATCACTTATTTTATTGAAGGCTAATTAGTCATCTGGTTTTAGTCCATATTTTAAAAGTTCAGAGATCACCTTTTAACAGATCCATTTTTCTTAGTCTCCTTTTGCTTCAAAGCCAAATACCCCTGTTTATGCTACTGAAACCTACATTACAGGATCTTTCAAAGAAAGTAATACTGGTCCACGGACCCTTAAACAAAGTCCTTAATAACACGTGTATTTTAGAAATAGAAGCTTTTGACATTTCAGGAAGATAATGTGTATGTACTATATATCATATAGGGCCTCCAGTAGGATTTGGGATAGCCACTATAATTAAATATCTTAATATTTCTCATATTTACTCTAAGTGGGATTAAATGAAAACTAAGTAGTTCAGGTCAGGTTTTGCTGCAAAATGGATTATAAAACCAGAATTTTTAGAATACTTTGAGATTTTTACTCTTGTAGTAAAGAAGCTGAGGACTTCTAACAGCAAACACATAAAGCTTAGTACATGCAAGGTACTGCTCTAAAAGACTGATTCATATTAACTCATTTAATCCTCAACCCCCTGAGGTAGGCACTGTTATGATTTCATTACAAATGTCAATTATATGTTCAATAGACATCTATTGAGCACGTTGGCTAGACGTTAGGGATATCAAGACTAATAAAAAAAATCTCTCTTGGGCGCCTGGGTGGCTCAGTGGGTTAAAGCCTCTGCTTTCGGCTCAGGTCATGATCTCAGGGTCCTGGGATCGAGGCCCGCATCGGGCTCCCTGCTCAGCGGGGAGCCTGCTTCCCCCTCTCTCTCTCTGCCTGCCTCTCTGCCTCCTTGTGATCTCTCTCCCTCTGTGAAATAAATAAATAAAATCTTTAAAAAAAAAAAAAAATCTCTCTTAATGCTTTAATGTTATTAAGAACATCTAAATCATTAGGTTATAAATGAACATGATGTATATAAACTGCAGTGATGGTGGCTGGCAGTTTTAAAATACCTCCTCACCCCCACCCCCACCGCCATGGGCCATGCAGTGCTAAATGCTTTTCCTGCGGTGCCTCATTTTACTCCCCGCCAACCTGCCCCAAACTCCTTCCGCCCTCGCAAGGAAGTAATTGAGAGGGCCTGGAATTCTATTAACATCAGAGCTCTTTGCTCAGGCAGCTAAACTCAGCTTTTTCTTAAACTTTAATGAAGTTTGTTCAACCAAAATCTTTGCCATCGAATTGCATAAAATTTCATTTGTCAACTCCTTAAAAAGTAATAAGGCAGTTCCAGTCATGAAGTGGGGATAAAAGGCCAAATTAATGGAAGGAGAGTTATTTGGGGGTTTGTATCTACCTTTAGGTTAGAAATGGAATATATTATATATAAGGGAACTACATATAAGGAAAGGTGCACCTTAGTAAAGTGGTATTTAATGGAAAAGTGTAACTGATCCTGGGATTAGACACCAAAACTCCCATTTACCCATTTAAAAGTGATAAAGTGTGTCCCCCTCCCCTCCACACACATGTATTCTCATCCCCAGAGGTAGTAGCTGTTGACACATAAGGTTGTATCCTCACAGGCTATTTTTTCTGATACATACATTCACACATATCTTTAATGGAATTGTACTATTTATATTAGTTGCACTTTTTCACACAATAATGTCATGAATATTGTAGAGCTCAGTGTATTCCTCTGAATCACACTACAAGGTTGCTAATAATTTAGTCATTCCCCTTTTGCTGGGCATTCAGGATGTTTCTGATATTTGGCAAGAGAAAAGATACTGCAGGGAACATCGTGACACACATATCTCTGTGGACTTGGGCCCTTATTGCTATAGAACAAGGTCCTGGAAGTCAAACTATTGGATCAGGAGATACATACATTCTAAATCTTTCTTGGTACTGACAAATTATATGTTGAGATGTTCCGATTAACATTTTTATTGTTCTTTATCCCTAGCATCACTGCTTTTTTCTTCTTATCAATTCAAAGAAAGATCTGGCCTAGCATTTCACAGTGGTTCTCTAAATGAAAACAAATTTTAAAAGTACGGAGTTCTCGTACCTACTGAGATTATAGGTGTTTTAACTCCATTCTTGCTTGAGAATCAGGACATCTCCAGTGTTGCTCTTGGACTGGCTTCTGGCATTTTTTTTTTTAAAGATTTTATTTATTTATTTGACAGAGAGAGAGAGAGATCACAAGCAGGNCTTCTGGCATTTTTTTTGAAAGATTTTATTTATTTATTTGACAGAGAGAGAGAGAGATCACAAGCAGGCAGAGAGGCAGGCAGAGAGAGAGGAGGAAGCAGGCTCCCTACCGTGCAGAGAGCCCGATGCGGGCCTCGATCCCAGGACCCTGAGATCATGGCCTGAGCCAAAGGCAGAGGCTTTAACCCACTGAGCCACCCAGGCGTCCCAGCTTCTGGCATTTTGAACAGTATGCTTCTCCTGGGTCCTCCGGTGCTCTCTGTGAGTGGTCTGAGTCACAATGTCAACAGATCTGTGTAGGAGCAAGGACCCGAGGGCTGGTACTCTGCATTGTGTAGTCCCTTCCCTCTGTGGAGCGTGGCAGTATTTCAGAAATGAACAAGGGCAAAGACTAGGAAGTGATTAGAGTTGTTGTTCGTTTTTTTCTTCCTTCTATAGTCAGTAATGTTTTATTCTACACCCACCTTGTCCTGAGGGCTGAAGTTTTGTCCATATCCGTGGTATTTCTTGCACATGGAGAACAATGAGTCTCTTGTTCTTTGTTGATTATGACTTTTCATGTGGAACTGTAGGAATCCGCTTTAAGCATGAGATTATACATGTTCTGAAAGTTAAGTATGGCACGATTACAGCCTTTCGTTGTCTCCCACTGGCCCCCTAGCTTTGAAAAATCGTATCTGATCAAGTCACAATCCAACTTTAAAACCCTGAGGACTTCACGTTACCTGCAGGACAAGATGCAGTCTCTGCCAAGTCATCCCTGTCCTCAATCTACCTTCCATCCTCATTACCCTCTACCCTCTTCCAAACCCCTTTCACGACAGCCACTTAAAATTACTTGTGTATTCCTAACCAACTGTACAAATAGTTTTTAATTCCTCTGAATCGTTTTTTTTTGTGTCTCCCTGAAATGCATATTCTACCATTACTCACTCACTTGAATTGCTTAATTTTACCCCCCTATTAATCCCTCCCTGATTTCAGCTCGTGCTATAAAATCCAGCTCAGGAATCACTTTCTTTACAGAGTATTCACAGAATACAGCGGCCCCCCACCCCAACCTTACCCTCCCTCTAGGATAGCACCCAACAGTGCCTTCTGAATGTTGTTTCCTTGGATCCTTGATGACTGTGCTCTGTGAGAGTAAGGACCTTGTCTTTGTGTCTTAAGCACAAAGCCTGAAACAATATATCTCTGTTGAATGAAACAGTCCTCTTAATAAATGTGTATATACCTCACAAATCATCTTTTTCTGTACAGTTATTCCAACTGATAGCCTTTATTTTATTATAAAAAATAGTTCTCTAGCTCTCGAAGACTGAAGACCACTCGGGAGTTAGTTTTGCATAATGCGCTTACATATTCAACTTTAAGGTTATGATTTCAATGTGATAATAATTATTAACACCCTTTAATTGAATCCAAACCCCATACCAAGGCTGTTACATATTTGAAATTTGTGGCAAATTTTTAAAATAATATTTGACTATACTTTAAATCATAAGTGGAGGAATGTGTTCCTAGAAGTCTCTGTCCCTATTGCTTTCGACGTAAGGAGACTGTGTCTTGCTCTATCTGCTTACGTCATGATGCTTTCTTTTCTTGAGTTCTTAACGCATGTTTCATGATCTCAGAATTCCTCCTCCTGTGTCTCACTAATTCTGTTGTATAAATTTCATTTCTGTCTTGTGCTGTGCTGATACAGCAGTGTCTTGTGTAAACACCAAGCAGTTTTTTGTACAGTATAGTTAGGAAATGTGTTTAAAACAGATTTAATCCTCTTCCCCATCTGCCTAAAAATCCCTTGGTGCCTTACATTGCCCTCAGGATAAATTTCCACATCCCTTACCGTGGAGCAGGAATGACATTTATTTAACTTTCATTGATCTTCCATCCCCATTTCTTGCCACACCCTGTTGCAGTCCAGGCAACCCTGTGTTGTCTATTGCCTTTAAGGCCTGCTGATAGTCTTCCCTCTGCGTGGAATACCTGGTCCTCAGACTTATTCAGAGTTTGTAGTGCATGCGTAGATCTGTGTGGTTTTTAGATTAACATTCATCTCTCCCACCAAACTGTACGCTCCCTGAAGGCAAGCATCCCATTCACATTACTGTGGTATGACATGTTGCAGACACTCCCTAAATACTCTTGCATGAATAAATAAAAGAAGGCATCTTGCCCCACTAGGTGTCCCCAGCATCTAACACAGTGCCTGGTACATAATAAAGCACTCAGTATTTCTGAATGAATAAATGTTAGTAATGATTTCTAAAATCATAAAAAATTGCTCTTGCTTTCTTTTCTATTTGAGTCTGGGCATTTTTATTGTTTTGGTTTTCACATGATCTTCCTTACTTGAACCTCTTGCATTGCAGAAAAAAGTACTTCTATAAAGTACCACCTCGCTGTTCCTTTTTCTATTTTGAACCCTGATTTGAATAAAACCAGTAATGCACTAAAGTTACCATGTTGTGCTATTTGAAGTAAACAAACAAAAAAGAAACTGCTCCCAGGCTACCAATTTTACAATAGCAGCATATGAAACACTTACTTCTTGCTATCCAAACAGGAATATTATTTTAGCAATGTTCTTTTTTTAAATTATAGGAAAGATCTGTTAGTTATGTGTGCAAAATAATTTCATATAGATATGGAAAAGCACACATTCGGTGAAAGGATCAGAGCCGAAAAGTACTTAGGGCAGACAGGGAAACCGCAGTGGATTTGGGGAGGACAGGGAGTTGGGGGGCGTGATGTGTGTTAAAGAATCCAGCATTCGGGTATTAATGCTTTAAAATACTAGAACTGAGTTTGAATGAAACCCGTTGCATGGCAGCTGAGGGTAAATCCTTGCTGAACTCTATCACATGGGAGGGTCACAGTAGAAGGTATTTATGTTACCCTCTGATGAAACATTAGCCTACAGTTGAAAAATAAGAAAAAATGTTTGTCCAGTATATGAATAGATACGCAATCATTTTGACTTTTCAAAATCACCTCTAACTATAAGGGACTGTAAAGCCTCCACATCTCCCAAAAATGAGAGCTCAGTTCCAGAGAGGTTAAATAGACTGCCAAGGTCGTTGAGCTAGTTCATTGCCAAGCCAGGATTAAAATCTAGATTTTCTGATTTTTCACTGTAATTCTTTTTCATTTTCATTGTAAATTGCCACAATGTGTTGGGTTCTATAAAGGTAGATGAAATTTGCATGGATACCATAGAAAGCTATTTGAAACACTAAAAAGTTTTCTTAAGAGAAGCAAAGATTTATGTTACCATGCGGGTGCTGGCCCAGTGTCACATGCTGCCACGCCTTTTATTTTGTGAGATTAGTGGGAATAAGAAAACAAGATGGCATAGAAACAGACGGTCTGTCCCCAGCTCCTCCACCTGAAATAACTTTCCCTGTGACCCCAGCACTACAAAAGAAGACCAACCAAAGTTGTCAGCCCAGAAGTTAGATGTTTTGCCTGCTGTAGCCAAGTTTTCAGACAATTCTTTCCCTGTGTGGCTTCCATCACTCTCTCCTACCTGTCCCCGTACACACAGCCCATTGCTAAGGGCGCTACCTCCAATTTCCAGTTCTCTAAAAGTTTTGAGGGGAAAAGATGAAATTTCAATATTTTAGAAATTAAACTATTCCTAAGTCATCATAGACCATGAGAAGTGACTCCCCACCTTCATGATTTTTTTTAAACATCTATCTAAGTAAGTGCAACCAGATAGGAAACTGAAGTCGGATATAATTCTTTGAAAAGTAGATTCAGACATCCATTTTTGCAGGGATTATATGTATTTATGTCTGGGAAACCCAAAAGAATGAACTGAAAAACTTTTTGGAATAAGTTTTAGAAATGTATTCAGAAGGGTTTCTCACCATTCTAATATGCTAATAACCTGCTTTCCCAAAAGAGGGCTAGAATGTGAGGTGTTTCCCCAAATTGTCTGACCTGATGTAGAATTCATTTGGGAACCTCTGTGTCTGGCGATTCTGCCTACATGAGAAGGATCTGTCCGGCCACTTGAAGTCACATGACCTAGAGGATGTATTTCCACAGGGCACATAATACTTACCAACGTATGTGTGTTGAAGCCCAAGAAGCTAAAATAAATTCGTGTCAGAATATTTGTGGGCTCGGGGCCCCTGGGTGGCTCGGTCATTAAGTGCCTGTCTTCAGCTCAGGTCATGATTCCAGGATCCTGGGATAGAGCCCCACATGGGGCTCGCTGCCCGGCAGGAGGCCTGCTTCTCCCTCTCCCTCTCCCCCTGCTTGTGTTCCTCTCTCGCTGTGTCTCTCTCTGTCAAATAAATAAATAAAATATTTAATATATATATATATTTATTTATGGGCTTAATCAAAGCTGTTAGACTATGTTAAAAACACATACACACACACACACACACAGAGCTACCACATGTTTCTTATATTTTCAGATTCTATCTTCTGATGATATGAATGATAACCATAATCTTCTATTTAAGCAGTTTACATGTTTAACATAATGTGTTGTTGGGTTTCATAAATAAAGCTCTCATGTGTTGTTGTTTTTTTCTAATTAAGCAACACCATACTGTTGCCTTCAATCAGATTGGTAGAGAGATATATTTTCCTAGCACTGCTTAAGGTTATCAGCAGATCTTTAAGTTTTCTAGTTAATAAATCGAAATAAAAGCTAGATTGAGCCCATCTTTTTCTGACTGGTCATACTGTATGTCGTTCAGCACGCGCAGTGTGGGGTCTCCTTGAGTCCCCTTTAAGTGTCGTATGCTACAGCATTTGGGGCCCTGTCACTTGAAATGTATTAAGAAGAGGTATTTCTGTGTCTGGCATTAGCTTCTTGTCAAGAGTGTCTCTGGGTGATCAGTTTAAAGATAGCATCTCAGTAAATCCCGCCTGCCCTCCGACATGACACCTTGTGAAGAATTCCTTGACATGGTCGTAGCTACTAAGCACTCAGCACTGGGCTCGGGTCAGCACATACCCTTATTTGAGTGTCTTCTACGTAGCACACTCAGATGCTGCCAACCTGCATGCCTGTCATTCACGCTGCCTCCTCAGAATGCCCTCAGAGAAACATGGGTGTTTGCTTAAAATGCTTTTTAATGAACAGAACTTCCTAATTTTGACACCTATCTGAGAGGAAGGGCTGTTGATCATTTTCTCAATACGAGAAGTTCTGATGTTGAGGACACTATAATAGAAGAAAGAATATGTCTGCCTGCTAATTTTCATCTATCAGTCTTCCCCTTTATTTATAAAATCTAAATTTTAGAGCTTGTGAAGAGGAATGAAAGGTCATCTCCACCGTGTATGAGAAAGAAAAGGAAAAGAGAACATTTGGGAAGGGTAGCAAGCTAGATGATTCCTTCTCCTGGTAAATTATGGAAGCATGGCTTCCTTCTCTGTAGTTGCCTTGGAAATGGCAACAACAGTGCTGTGTGTGTGTGTGTGTGTGTGTGTGTGTGTGTGTGTGCGCGCGCGCGCGTCGACAGTTATAATAACTCAGTAAAATGCTCTGTTTCCTCCCTATCCAAGGATTTCCTGCTACAGATATTTACTGTGTTCCGAATATTGATTCGCCCAGAGATGTTTCCAAAGGACTGGACTGTTATGCGCTTGGTGGCTAACAAGTAAGACATTTAAGTTGATGATAATTGCAGCTCATTATATGGAGGAGAGGAGGTACAAAATGATTTTTGTAGTTTGATCTCAAGGTTGAAAGCTTCGAATCCTGGGATTCTTTTTCTTTGTCTCTGAATTAACTTCTCTCATTTAAAAAAAATATATGTTACTATTTGTTTTAAACAGGTGATACATTAACAGTTCAAAGTCAAACAATATAAGAAGAATGTACACTGAAAAATCTGCCTCCTAACTACCATATTTATCCCTTACCCCCAGCCTGTAGTTACCACTTTTATTAACTTCTTTCATGACCTTCCAGTGTTCTTTCATACAGACCCTGGCAGGTAGCTTAATAGATACACTATTTTGTACATTGCTCTTTCACTTAAAAATCCTGGCAGTCTTTCCACATTAATACATAGAAACCCCCTCACTCATTATGTTTCTTTTTTTCTTTTAAAGGCTTATAATGTTCTGTTGAATTGGTGTACCATCATTTATTTAACCAGTCCTGTTGCTGGACATTTGAGTCATTTCTAATCTTTTGTAATTCATTTTAACTCAGCAGGACACATTAAGCATCTACCATGTGCTCAGCACTTGGAATAAGATATGACCCCTGAGTTGGACACATGAAGATTGAAGTTCCTTTTATAGAGCCAAGGGATATAGCCAGTAGGGAGCTGAAAATCATGCTCTCAGAAAAATTTGGAACTAGAGAAGACATTTGGGGAGATAGTGACATAAAGTTAAATCTGTGGAGGTTAACTTGTATTAGGCATATTTGGTGGGGGGTGGGGGGTGGGGAGAAAGATCGGAGTCAGTACTTGAAGGAGTAGGAGCCAGGAAAGGAGATTAGGCAGGAGCCTTCTCAGCGAGTAAGTGTCATGGTGGTATCACTCTCATGCTTCCTGCCTCTGTCATCTCAGCATACAGAATGGATGTGAAGTTCTTTAGGAAACTGGCCGATGTTTACTTCCACACTCATAATTTACCCTATTTCATAAGCATTCTTTCCTTCAAGTTTACATTTGCCTACTTCTCTTTCCTCCTCTTGTCCAGCCCCAAACATCCTCATATTCAGGATAAAGGTTGAATTTTCCAGGTATCTATCCATAGACCAAAGATACCATATGTCCTCCCCGGATGCCAGGTATGATGGTGGTAAGAGCCCCAGGAATATAGGGTTGGATTTTGATAAGATATGCCTAATATGGTTTCTGCTGCAGTATACATTTATAGATGTGGAGGTGTTAAAATGATGTGTTAAAAACTTGTGAAGTAACAAATAGTATAATATGGCATATTATATTTTACATAAGTACAGAAGCAGCTTTTCCATGTACAAGACTAATTGAAACTCTTGAAATAGCTCTCTTTAGATTTAGCATATTTAGTTGGATATCTGTGAGTAGAATCAAATATCTTTTCATCTGGATACCCGGCTGCCATAGATTTAAAGGGAGCTGTTGGTCATGAATCTGGCCTTATGACCAAAGATCTAACATTCTGGGTACCTGCTGAGGGCTATGAAGTGGTCCAGGGAGCCAGCTGGGAAGAGGTCCAGGCTGCTGACATCAGCATCACACATCATCATGTGGTCATTATGCCTGCCCTGTGTTCAGAGGGATGTTTTGACTTGAATTAGAATATTCAATGGCGAAAATTCAAACCAAAAATAAATTTGACATTTTGTTCCTTATGCACACAGGCTCTGCTTGAGCTTCCTGAAAACCGTGACCACAATGTGCCTTTTTTAAATTAAACACCATCTCTCTCTCTCTGTCTCTACCTAAAAATCTCTACTCCATTTATGAAGATTCATGGTCACACAAATGGGTAACAGACTTAGAATTATGTATTCTGCTTTTGAGTAAACACATGATGTTCAAGATTTTTTTTTAAGTGAAAACTAAAAATTTATCGGCATACTTAGATATCTATGACAGGCAGACAAAAAATAAAATTACAAATGACATGCAAAGCTTCAGTCTTAATAGAATATTAAACACACACACACACACACCAGTATTGACAATTTCGTTCTATTTTAGGATCAGTCTGTTTCTTTTTTCTTTTTTTTTTTTAATTTATTATTTTCCCCAGGGGTACAGGTCTGTGAATCATTAGGCTTACACTTTTCACAGCACTCACCATAGCACAAACGCTCCCCAATATCCATAACCCAGCCACCCTATCCCTACCCTCCCACCCCCCAGTAACCCTCAGTTTGTTTTGTGAGATTTAGAGTCTCTTATGGTTTATCTCCTTCCCGATCCCATCTTGTTTCATTATTTTTCCCTCCCTACGCCCCACAACCCCCTGCCCTGCCTCTCAAGTTCCTCATATCAGAGAGATCATATGATAATTGTCTTTCTCTGATCGACTCATTTCGCTCAGCATAATACCCTCTAGTTCCATCCACGTCCTTGCAAATGGCAAGATTTCGATTATTTTGATGTCTGCATAGTATTCCATTGTGTATGTGTATATGTGTGTGTGTATATATATATATATGTATATATATATATATATATATATATATATATATATATATATACACCACATCTTCTTTATCCATTCATCTGTTGATGGACATCTAGGTTCTTTCCATAGTTTGGCTATTATGGACGATGTTCAAGATTTTGATCTACAGTGTTGACCAAACAGGAGCATGGGTTAGTTTAAGATGAGTTCTGTATAACACATTTAAACAGAAGATGCTCCCAAAGCAAATCCAAGAAAGACCATCAGCCTTTGCTAATAAATGCAGTAACAACATGCTCTTGTCTCTCAAGTTGGTGCTGATAAGAAATGGGCACTGTTTTTCCACTGGCAATGGCAAGTCCAACCCAATCTGGAGAGAGGACTCCAGGGTCTGGTAGAGGACAGCTGCCAATTTGGAACACTGTTCTCTGCTGTTCTGCTTCCCACTCTCCTCCCCATGCAAACACCCTGGCCATTTCCCATTCAAGTTATGAAACCATATGAAATTCTTCTTGCCTTATGAATGCAATATATTCCAGAAATCCATAAAAAATATTAACCACTATTATACTGGTAAAAAGGTAAATTTATGAAAGTAATTCATAGTAGTATTCAAAGTAGTTATGAAAGTAAATTATGAAAGATGTTAAAGATACTTGAAATGTGGTAAAGAGCAGGGGCTCCTAGGTAGGTCAGTCTGTTAAACATCCAACTCTTGACTTTGGCTCAGGTTGTGGTCAAGCCCAGCTTCGGCTCTCCTCAGCAGGGAATCTGTTTCTCTTTCTCCCTCCCCCTTTGTCCCTCCCTCAACCCCCGCCAACCCTACGCTCTCACTAACTCTCTCTCTCAAATAAATAAATAAAATCTTTTAAAAAAATGTTAGCATACATTGGAAGCATTACCATTTGCTAAACTCTGTAGAAGCAAGTTGAAGGAGCTAGAGCCACATCTCTGAAGCTGACTACCTTCCTTCCATGATGCTAACTTTCATAGACAAATACTTGATCAGGGCCCCTCAAAGAAGCATTTTTACCCAAACTCCCACTTTTACTACCCACTATGTGCTTAATACGTGTCAAACTGATAGTAACTAGCTGAGAAGTCACCACTGCCCTACCCTTGAACGCAGCTGAATAGCTCATCCCTCAAAATATGTATTCTTTGATGTGTTGGTCCTTTCTTCCTGTTTTCAAGTGGGTTAAAAGCCTTTAACTTTCATCTATAAACTGTGTTGTCCCAAATCCTGTAGCTTGCCTGTTCTACGTGAGGTCCCACCAAAAGCTGTGACCACACAGACTCTTGGTGGTTAGTATGGTCTTGTGTTTATTTCCACCTCAATGTCCCATATTGGGTGACACAGTAGGCCCATCCGCCTAACTTGCACAAGGGTGAGACATGTGTCTCTCTTGCTTGTGTGCAAAGCTATGTTGTGCCCACTGTTAAGTTCTTGGTAGATGTTTCTGATGAGAACAACTGCTCAATTTGAGAAAGAAGGAACATAAGGGAAATGAAAATTTACCAAAAATACAGGACACTTTGAGACAAGCTTCTCTCCACCCCCTTCCCATACACATTGCAAAATATAGTACAAAAATAAAATCAGCTTTATACATTTTCAAAGAGACAAATCTTATAACAGACTTGCTTACTGAGGAAGGTAGAAGCTTCTGGCCTTACAGTTGGAAGTTCAGGCCCTTATTTTGTGTATCTTGTGTGCATATTGGCTTCAAATATTACATACACTTTCTTTTGTGCTTTTTCTCACCAAACACTGAATTATGTGGTTGACTGTTACCTTCAACTAATCTAGCTGTCAAATGAGATCAGTGTAGCAAATAGGTAATTTATGGATCCAAAGGTTCTTAGGGAAGGTCATTCATCTATTTACTGACCCATCCATTCAGCAAATCTTTGTTTCAGTGCCTTAAGTATAAAATAAATGCCATAAAGTTAGAGCATAGTTCTTTGAAGATGTTTATGAAAGGAACTTTGTTCTGAACTGGGATTGGAAGGCTCTTTCATTAGAAAGTAAAACTTGAGCTGAAAGCTGAAGGATGAGTTAACAGGCAGACAGCGAAGGAAGAATGTTCTTAACAGCAGGAATAGCTTATATAAAGGCCCCGTGGTCAGAGTGAATACAGCACATTCAAGGAACTGAAAGACTGTTAGTGTGCGTGGAACATGAGGCAAGAAGGAACCAGTAACGATGAGGTTAGAAGAGGAAGACAGGGCCCAAATATTAAGGAGCAGAGAAACATTAAAAGAAACCCAGAAGAGGGCACTTGGGTGGCTCAGTTGGTTAAGCATCTGCCTTCAGCTCAGGTCATAATCTCAGGGTCCTGGGATTGAGCATCACATGGGGCTCCCTGCTCAGTGGGGAGTCTGCTTCTCCCTCCCCTTCTGCTCCCCGCCCCCTACTCATGTGCGCACTGCACTCTCTTCCTCTGAAATAAGTAAGATATTTGTTTTAGAAAAGAGAGAGAGAAACCAAGAAGGACTAGTTAGGAGATTAATACAGCAATCCAGCTAAGATGCTGATGGCTTGAACAGGTAGATTGCAGTAAAGGTAGTAGATTGATTTTGAAGATCAAGATAACAAAACTTGCAGATGACTGGATGTGGGTAGCAGAGAAAAAATGGAAGATTTGCCTTTAGAATTTTGGCCTGAACAGAAGGATGAATGGTGGTGCCATTCACTTTCGTGGGGAAATACTGAGAGGTGAAGCTTTGGGGGTGGGGAAGATGAAGAATCTCATGTAAAACACAAGTTTGAAACGCTCTTCGATATCCCAGTGGAAACATAGAAGAGGAAGCTAAACCTGCTTATATGGAGCTAAGGGAAGAGGTTAGGGCTGGAGATGTGCTTTTGAGGGTCACCAGTATATGGATGATATTTGAAGCCATGGCACTGAATGAGAGCACCTGGAAGAGAGTAGATTAAAAAGAAAAAAGTACTTAGGACTGGGCTATAGGTCATGCTGCCATTTTAAAGGTCAGGACTTGGAGAAGCACCTAGCAAAAGAGACTGAGAAGGAGCAGCCCATGATTTAAGATGAGAACCAGCAGAGTATAATGTCCTGAGAAGAAGGTATTTCATGAAGGAAGGAGTATCAAGAGCTGCTAGGAGGTTGGAGATGATGAAGACTGACAGTAGCCCCCGGATTTGGCAGTGTAGTATAGATATTGATGACCATGACATGTGCTCTTCCAGCGCCATGATGGAGGAGGAAGCCTTATTAGAGTGAATTCAAGAACAGCAAGGAACAAAAAAAAAAAAAAAAAGTGAAAATAGCTGTTTAGAAGTTTTGCTGTGAAAACAAATGAGAAATGGGGCTACATCTGGAAGGAGTTAAGGGTTAAGGACTCCTCTTAAAATATGGAATAATAATGGTATTTTGGCTTACAAATAGAAATGGCTCCACAAAGAAATACTGACACTACTAAAGAAAACAGGTATAAGTGAAAGGATAAGTTGAGCGGGGTGGGGGGAGTGGGGTTGGGACAAGTGCAGAATTGCAGTGTGCCCATTAAGAACTGCCTGTTACCTGTGCACAATCAGCTTGTACTGGGAATTCAACCAACCACATCAGCGTGCAGTTTAGTTTAGCTGGCATTGCTTTTTGTGGTACGACTTTCTCAGTGAAAGAAGCTTGCCACCCTTAGAGTAGCTCTGACCTTGTGCACACAAAGAAAGCTTGGCCTTAGCTAGGAGCATTGGCACTGTAACAGGAGGGAAGACAGAGTATGTGACAGAGACGATGAAAAGTTGGGTGGTGAAGCAGCTAATCTGTTGAACACCCACCAACACCACTACTACTCTTTTTCGTTGATGGTGGTAGTGTTTTTCTACTAGGTTAATAATCCTTGGACAATTTTACTGTCCAGGGTAGAGATAAGATACTGATTTTTACCAGAACTATCCATTACGCAGATGAATGTGCCAAACTTAAATAGTGACAGCAAATATTTACAAGAACCTCCCGCATACTCCATGTCCTGGTGCATTGTGAGGAGTCAGTAGGAAGAATGAATCCATGAATGAATTTAAGGAAAGGCTTCCTTAAGATCTGAGCCTGATAGGCTAAAACTGAGCCTCTTGACTCTTGAGTGACAGTCTGCCGGTACTGCTCAGTGAAGAAGGTCAAGGGAGTTTTTCAAATCCCTAAATCCCTCCATTTCAATCTTTTTTTGTTCTTCCTCACCCACGCGGCGTGCTTCCTTGACTAAAAGCACAATCACTCTATTTCCTGCTTCCATTTTGGCTTATGCTGTGCCCTCCAGTTGGAGTGCCTTCAGTCCGTTCTTCAAAATAGCTTTTAAGAAGGCATAAAATGTTTTACAAGCTTCTCATTTTAGAATTACCTAGTACAGCAGATAAGTACAACAGAGCATAGGTTTACATATAGTTGTGAGGCTACAGTCATTCAGTAGAACTTACTGTGGGCTAGGCCCTTGGTGAAGCAAGCAGTGGTTTACAAGGCCAGATGCCCCAACGTCACTGCTCTCCAAGCTCCAACCCTTGGCTGTCTTCTCTTCCATCTGTATCACAGTCCCCAAAATGAGTCAGGATGATCCTGTGCATTAGAATCGTCTGGTTAGGCCCCATCTGGAACTCGCCAGGCCATCGGTGGTGGTAAGGCCCTGAAGACTTATGAATCCTCTAGGTGATTTTGTCATGTACTCTAAAGTTTGAGAACCGCTAGCTTAGAGCAGTTCCCTTAATGGCCTTCAAGGACTTGCATCTGCCCCAAGTGTCTTTGTGTTGATTTCTTCTGCCCCTATTAGCCCACCAGGTTGTAGGGAGGTTGTAGTTCTCCATGATTAGAATTCCATAGGTTTTCAATGTGTAAACATTAGTCTGGTTGATACCCAGTTTATCCACAAAGTTGCTTCTCCCAGTCCGGGTATAATTTGTGGAGGTGGCCTTTTGCTTAAGCACATTATCAGGTCGGAGTTGTTTACAACAGACAAATTAGAATAGATGAAATTTCTATAGCAGGGAGATGGCCTTGCTTCAAAAATACTTTCTCAATGCCAGAATGAGGTGGCAACTGAAAATCTTGAGGCAATAACTTTGATTTCCTGTGTACCAGTTCCTCTTCTTTGTGTAAATTTTATCTTGCTTTGCCCATAGATGAATGTTGTCAGAAGTCATCCTTGTGCCTACAGTTTTGTGGCAGGTATCAGTCATTTGACCATGTGTAGTAACAGATTGCAAAGCTTTCTTGGCTATTGAAGTGGAGTGCTGAGATTTGAAATGTCCTTATATTCAGGAACTGAGTCATGAGTAAAAGAATAAAACCAAAGGAGCCACATGGTTTTGGAAAAATTGGAACAGGTAAAGAAAGATCCCTAAGCACCACAGGTATCGACAACAACGAAGGAGCAATAATGTGTAAATGCCCTTAGCTGCCTTGGAGACCCATGTGCCCGGATCCTGACGCAGTGCTGAGTTACCTGCAAAGTCTGGGAGCTGCCTCCATGACTTGGGCTGAATATTATAAGCATGAATGCAAAGCATTTGAAGTAGACTCACTTTAGGTCCTTCTAGTTCTGAGAAGTCTTATTTTCGAACGTTTTACCTCTCCGCATATCAAACATATTATAGACGCACACACCACATTTTACTGAAGACAAAAAGTAAAAAGCAATTTTTACATTTTGCTTTTTAAATTATTGGCCTATGAGTGAGTCATTTAACTCCACTTGCTTGTGATTGGTCAGCATTGCTTATATTTAGGAATTCTTGTGAAGTTGTAAAAGGTAACCTATACTTTTTTTTTAATATAATAGAAGTTGCCTAAATATGAAATTGGATGATAAATGAAATAAGTAATGTTGCATTCTGTGGACATATAGTTAACCTATTTTTAGTTTTTATTTTGCAGGTTTAATTTTTGATCCCATAACATTTTTTTCAGATCTTTGTATTTTCCAAAGCTCCTCAGAAGATCATAGGTCCTATGCCCTGTACCTCTTGTGCCTAAGGATAACGGGGCCTTGGTGAGAGGAGGGGATGTTCAATCTAGAACAAGGACTGATGCCCCATTAAAGAACGACCAAGTGTAATGACTGGCCTAGAATTCTAGAAGCCAGGAGAATGCAAAGCAGAGCTTGTTGGAATATTTTTCTGGTTTAGACCTCTGGAGAGCCTTGCTCTTCAAAGTGTGGACTGAGGATGAATAGCAAGAGCATCCCCTGGAGCTTGTTAGAAATGGCAGGATCTCAGGCCCCACCTCAGACCTACTGAGTCATAATCTGCATTTTAACTAGACCACCAGGTACCCACTAAAGTTTGAGAAGCGCTGCTTTGTCTAGAGAGGTGGTTGTCAGTTCTGGGTGCACCAGAGAATCGACAGGGAGTCCTGACACTCCTGATGTCCAGGTTGCACCCCAGTCCATTCGTTTTCCTCTCTGGGGGGTATCTGTCTGTATTTTGAAGGCTCCTGGGTGATTCCAGGGAGCCGGCAGGTTAAGACTCACTGGTTAACAATAAGGGCCACAGAGGCTCCACGTTGTTTACCAGTAAGGACAGTTCAGGAAGCTGCGGATGTTGTTTGTGTGCTTGGGACTCAACGTATAAATAACAAATGGGTCGTCTTTGCTGTGGAATAACCTTCTTACTTGGAAGGTTGAGTGTGTTGGATGCTTTCCAGGACATTAAGCCCAATGGTCTAAATCCTAGATGTGTGATGTTTTACTAGCACTGGACGCTCGTGTTTCTGAACAACAGTCCCTGCTACAGTTATGGGCCAGATGGTGGGTTTTTTTGTGACACTCAGGTGTAGTGAGATGTATTTCTCTATTGAACACCAAAGCAGAACGTTTGTGCTTAGAACCCCATGGTAAGGATGAACTGCTTCCTCCTTGATAGCATTCCATTATCTGATAATTAAGCTTTAGTTTCATAATGTAAGTTTTAGAGAAACTACTTTGGGAATTGTAATGATTTCTTCAGTTATCATCGTTTTTGCTAGTGGCTATGGAAAATTGCCACTTCATACTGTTATTTGCAGGTGATTTATCTCTTTAGTAGGATATTCACTGATGATGTCTCCTATATGGGGTGGGGTGGCTGGAGATACCACAGGACTTTTTATTTTCATAGGCTTTGGTTATACTTAACTTTCACAGGAAGATTCACTGAAGGATGTAATTGACATATGTAAAATGTACATGCTTACTCATGGTAGAGCAGGTGCCTGAGGAATGGTGGTTTTTCTTCTCTTTCCCTTTCTTTACCCTGAGCTATTATCATTCAGTCATCCAACCCCTTAGTCTCATTAATATTTCCCTCTCCCAGGAGAAGGCTATCATAGTGAGTTTTCCAGCAGATGATGATAATGAGCCTTTATGTCCTTCAAAGACCGTAAATATTCTTCTAATTAGTAAATATCCCTCTAGTCTAGGTTTTACCAATAAGATAATCCAGGTGTGAAGTTGGTGGGAAGTTGGTGGGGTGTTTTGTTTTATCCCAAATTTGATTGATTTTGTTTTGTTTGATTCCAAATCCTGTGGTGAGAACTAAAGTCTCATCACATCACAGACTCTCCCCTGGGCATGCGTCTCAGCAGAAGCCGAGGCGGTTTTGAGTATCAACCATATATATATATCAGTATATAGTAGTTTAGAGAATGGCCTGTGTTGTTTCAGTGTAGTGCTATATGTAATATTAAATGAACCAATTGGATATGCATTCAGTTTTGAATGTCAATTCATCTTTTCCCTAATTTCTCCAGCCCTGAGATGCCCTGTTCTCTGAATGGCCGTAACACCCACTGGCAGTTTCCACAGCTTAGTGATGGGTTGTAGAAAATTTCACAGTCTGTAATGGTTTCTTTTGTAGCATTCTGTTACCAGGAGAGAGGGAGTCTGCCTTCCATAGCTCTTTCCTACCCCCTAATACCTTAAATGGGGGAGAACAGAGAGAAGACCTCTAATAAGTTATCAATTTATTCTATCTCAACATATTCTATCATTTTATCCATTTCATCTTTGGGCTCCATTTCTTGTTCTTGTATTTTTTTTTTAAGTGTGACTTTCTCCCATGTTAATCAAATGTGGAATATTAGACTTGGATTAATCATTTTGCTTTGTTCAGAAGTTAATAAAAGCATTATAAAACATCAAGAGATTGATATATTTCTGCCTGTGTCGTAGGAACTCATAGATCTGGGTATAATTTTACAAAGAACCCAACTTCAGTGATTGATTTTTCTCTTTTTTTCTTTCTTTTTTTTTTCCTGGTGTCTCTTTTTTCTGTTTCAAATACAAATTATCTAATATTGTTTCACGTTGGGGGCACCCGGCTGGCTGACTCAGTCAGTAGAGCATGTGACTCATCATCTGGAGGTAATGAGTTCAAGCCCCATGTTGGATGTAGAGATTACTTTAAAGAAAACTTTTAAAAGTTAGTACATGGTATTCAGATAATATTGTTCCACATGCTTCCTGAAGGTTTTCTTTCTTTTCTTTTTTTAAAAAGTACTTATTTGTTTGTTTATTTATTTATTTGGGGCGGTATGGGGAGGGGAGCAGAAGAGGAGCAAGGAGGAGAGGGAAAGAATCCCAAGCTGACTCCACACTGAGCACAGAGCCTGACATGGGGCTTTATCTCAGGACCCTGAGATCATGACCTGAGCTGAAACCAAGAGTTGGATGCTTAACTGACTGAGCCACTCAGGTGCCCTTGAAGGTTTTTTGCTACCTTAATTGTTTTTTATTCTTATCTAATAAATGATTTTCACTAAGGCAAAGTTTCCAACTTAAAATGTTCTCTTTTTTTTATCACTAGTGTTATTATTACAACAGTTCTATACCTGTCTGATGCACTTCGTAAGAACTTCTTAAATGAAAACTTTGATTATAAGGTAAGTATCCATTTGGATGACTTGCCTGCCTGAGCTGAAATCTTTTACCTTGGACTTGAGGAAATCACCTAACATATTTTCTTTCTCTTAATAATGGGAAAGCGCATTTATTTCACTTACCCTAAGTTAATCTTCAGGTATATTAGCTTTCATGATGGGTAATATTAGAAGTTTGCATTATATTTGTGAACAAGGTAGGACTATCATCATGCTTACCAACCTAGTGGAAATCATAGCGCTTAAGAGGAGGTAGTTCCTTGTTGTTACTATAAATTTTCATTCTTCTTTCTTGTATAGTCCTCATGTCTGACAAAGGGAACTTAGAATATATGTTTTTAAGACATTTTTTAAAAAAGAGTTTATATGAAGAAAATGTTTACAAAGTAAATGCTTCAGTTCCTTTACTTCTCCATCATCACATTTTTTTAGAATGAATTAATGAAAAACAAAATGAAAGATTGGTAAAATTCTTTAAGGCAGAACTTTCGGTCCATCTATAATATAATTTGATATGCCTAAGAATTCCTGATATACTGTTTTTTAAATGGAAGATGATAAATGGTAAACAAAGATAGGCAGTGCCTATTTTGACTTCCCTTCTTATTGATGTTTTCAGGTTTTGGCATCTGTGTTTCCTATTCTTTTTAAATAACATTTTTCATATTCAACATTGAATAAACTGTACCTATTGGATAACTGGAAAATACCAAAAGAGCACAAATCAGTAAAAAACAATGGAATTTAAAGGTTGCATACTATATCTTTATATCATGTCCTATAATAAAAAATACACGAAAATTTCATAATTATAGCTCTACTTTTTAATATTCAGTTGTTTCTGCTATTTTATTCTTACAAATTACTCTTTCTGTGTGCCTTCTTACAAAATAAAGCTTGACATACATCCTTAATTATTTTTTAGATAAATATTTATAAGTGGAATTATGAGTTAAGGGTTATGCCAATTATATTTGATTTCCTATATATACACCAACATGAAATTATTAATTAAAATTCATATTCTGTGAAGTATCTGTTCTTGACTTTTGTTCATTATTTTGCTTGGTCTTATATTTTTTGTTTGTAAGAACTCTTTATATATAAAAGATATTAATTCTTTACAATGTTTCTCATTATTTCTAATTTTACTTGGTGTCCGTGCAGAAGTAGTTTCCTTCCATTATGTCATATGTTTTTGCCTAAGTTTATCTCTGGGAATTTTATTCTGATCTCTTTCTGGTGGTGTTTCTGGTATAAGAAACCTTAAACTCAAAAGATTTGTCTGGGCAGGGAATTTTTACATACTGTCTGAATTTAAAACAATTAGCATATCCAGAGAAGTGTATGCCTGCCTTTTTTTTTTTTTTAATTCTCCATTAAAAGGAGTTCCAAAAATAAATTCTCACAGGAATAAAATAACCCAACTTATACCTCAGCTTTCATGGAGATACTCAGATATATTATAAGAGAAACAAAAGATTTAACATATACCAGGGAGCTTAAGAAACCTGGGGTATGGCCCTGAAGCAGTATAAAAATAGCTTTTATTTGCTTTCCTTCTTTGTTACAGCAAATTTCAAGCGTATGTAAAAACAGAGAGAAGAGTGTGATGAACCCCCATGTACCCACATCCAGATTTGACTATTATCCACACAGGGCCGATCTTATTTCAACTCTATCCCCATCCACTTAGCACTTTTGAAGCAAATCCAAGATACCATGTCACTTAATCTGTAAATATTTTTATAACACCATAGCATTTAAATGTTTTGTTCTTGTTTTAGATTTGGGATTCCTACTTTTACCTTGCGGTCATTTTTATCAACCAGTTGTGTCTGCAGTTAGAGATGTTCACACCTTCCAAAAAGAAAAAGGTGTTAGAAAAGTAAGTATTGGTGTATAATTGGGTGGGAATATAAGGCAAATCGAATGTTGTGTCTTTAAGAGGGTGTTTAGTTTAAATGATTCATAAATCAGATACCCATAACTGGAAATGACAGTGGAGAGGCAATGAGCAAGAGGACAAGCAATCTTTTCTGGAAATTTTGAACTTACTTATACTTTTTTTTTTTGAGTCGGGGGAAAGCTCCATCTTTCAGGAATCAATATATTATAGCAGCAAATTAGAGGACAAATCTGTTTCATTAAAAGATTTATATAAGGATTTGCATTGAAAGCATCAAGACATCTACATTAAACATCTTTAATTACAAACATAGTGTATTTTAATTCAGAAGAGACAAAAATACTTCTATATCCCAAAGAGACACAAATACTTCTTTGTTTTGAAGGCTTTGTATCAGGTTTACGTTTTGTCTTATTTCAGGTATGGTGACATGCGTGTCACAATGGGTTGTGAAATTTTCAGCATGTGGCAAAACCTAGGTAAGTAATGGAAAGAGAAGCCACCTCCACTGTGCAGTTTATCACTGTGCTTTTAAGTGTATAAATGAAGAAGGGCAACTTACCAGTGACAGTGTTTGAAACCAAATCGTTAAACCAGTAAAGTCATCCATAGAAAGTAATTGATATTTTGGCATTGAATATGATTGTAACTAATTTTAAAAATTCGTATCTGTCTGAAAAATCATCTTACCTTTGTGTGTTTCATTATTAATGAATAATAAATTTTATAATCTAGCATTGCTCCAGTAATATCCATGTGTTTAGCAACAAGCTAGCCTTTCAGAATTTGGGATTGTAACAACTCAAAATTTCTAGAACTCTGAATTGAGTCTATGAATCATAACAGATTTCGAATTAACTTTATGAAACATTGACTTGCACACCAGTACTCTTAAAAACTCAACAGCATGGACGTATATCATAAAGAGTACAGACAAAGGATTTTAAAGCTGCTGCAGTTGCTAAGAAACTATTAGATTCAATTTGGTTAATCTGACACGGCATATAGAGCATACTGCTCCAGCAAATTGATGACCCAAACCTGGTTGCATGGAAAAGAATAATATTTGGAAAACAAATTGTTTTACAATCTCATTGGCAGAGGGTTTCTTTCTAGAGATTCCAACTTATTTAATTTTGTATGCTAACTATGCAAGTTTATAGCATTCATTTACTATTACTGCATGGTAAACTTCTTGTGATTCATTAAAGTGATGGGCCTATTTGAATTGAATATGTAATGATCTAAAAGTATCTTTTCTCTTGGGCTCATCCAAGCACAACTTGGAAATGGCAGGATTTGTTTTCTGTAAGTGAAAATAGAACCATAGCGTTTTACTTCAGTTTATTTACAGAGTGATTTTTGACCAGGATCTGTATATATACATAGCAATATTCATAGCAATTTGAGGAAGACTTTTTATATAAAATTGAGCCCAGTGTTCGGTGCTTGCTGGTAATTTCAGAAAATAAAAGTGAGTTGGCATCTTGAAAGCCACCTCCAACTATCTTAAGGCCAGCCAGAAGAAGTCCATGATGTATCTTTAGAATCAGTTCAAAAACAGCACGAGTGGGGCGCCTGGGTGGCTCAGTCATTAAGCGTCCGCCTTCGGCTCAGGTCATGATCCCAGGGTTCTGGGATCAAGTCCCGCATCAGGCTCCCTGCTCAGCAGGAAGCCTGCTTCTCCCTCTCCCACTCCCCCTGTTTGTGTTCCCTCTCTCGCTGTGTGTCTCTCTGTCAAATAAATAAATAAAATCTTAAAAAAAAATAGCATGAGTTTGTCTTATTTGAAGAGTACTCCTTTCAGTCTTTAGATTTTGTTTATTCTTTGTTTTTCAAAGCCCTGTAGTGTCCATATTGCATTTGGCATTAATTTAACAAGATGTTGTTGTGTCAGTACTCTTTAGAACATTGGTTCTCAAATAGGCCAGCCGCAACAGCAGCTGGGAGCTTGTGAGAAAGGAAAATCATCTGGCCCCGCCCCAGACCTACTGAAACAGAATCACAGAGAGAGTGAGACACAGCTGAGTTTTCACAGGTTCTCCAGGTGGTTCTTGACTAGAGATTGAAAAGCACTGCTTTAGATAGTCTCTCCTTTCTCTGTTTTTCTAGCCCTAGAGGCTAGCTCTAGCTCAATTCTGGCAGTCTGTTAGAAAAGGCTCCTTACACTCAACTGTGAATCCCCAGCAGGACATAGTTCAAATGCAGGGTGAGTGTAAATTTTCACTTCATTCCTTGGTTTTTGCATTATTTCCCCAGAGTTGTGTCCTGACTTTTCTGAGACTTCCAAAACATAAGGTGAATTTTAAAGGTCGCTACTATTGTGCAACAACTAGAATGGGAAAATGTTCAGAAATGTTGAAGCCTCTCTTCCAACATATATTCTTACAAAATGATAAGAAAAATTAAGTATTCAGAGTATAGTTTTTTTTAAAGATTTTTATTTATTTATTTGACAGAGAGAGAGAGATCACAAGTAGGCAGAGAGGCAGGCAGAGAGAGAGGAGGGGGGAGGCTCCCGCTGAGCAGGGAGCCCGATGCGGGACTCTATCCCAGGACCCTGAGATCATGACCTGAGCCGAAAGCAGAGGCTTAACCCACTGAGCCACCCAGGCACCCCCAGAGTACTGTTTTAATATCCCTTATAGACCTTAAGTCAGCTTGTTGCTTAGGAATATGAAAATTTATTTGTTATAATTTGATTTACCTATAAATATGTCACGTTAAGTATTTTGAATGCTAAAGAAGAATTTATTCAGATAATTACAGATGTGCATTTCTTAATGGAACAGGCCAATAAATTCAGTTTAATAGTTCATGAGGCACTGGCTCTGTGCACATTGTTTGCAGACATAGAAGAAAAAATGGTCCATACCTGTATAGAACTTAGTTTTCAAATCTCATATTTTAAACTTTTTGTCCTTTTTCTGTGGAACAAGAAAATCTTGTTAAGAATGAATTGTCATGTTTTAGTAAAGTCCATGGTTTTTAGTTCGATATAAAAAACACTTTTAGAAAATAAATTGCAAATAGGAAATAATACTCAGCGTGCTGAATACATTTTCTGCCACTCGAAAACACCCATTTAGCCTAATACACAAACACAAACAGAAATTTTACAGAACAGTATTTTTAAATCAGATTTTGGTCATCAGTACTTAACCTAGAAGTGTGGAAACTCTTGCATATGCTAGAAACAGGTTGGTTTTTCCTTTTTCTTGAGAACAAGAAATAAAGGGTACATGTAATGGAGTCTGCTTTTAAGCACAGAGCTGTATGATTTTTCACATCTGATCATTATATCCCCTTGATTTACCATTGAGCAATGGATCATAGAGTAATTATAGGACTGCCATACTGTATTCCACAGTGACTGCACCATTTTCCATTCCCATTAACAGTTCACAAGGGTTCCAGTGTCTCCATGTCCTTGCCAATACTTGCTCTCCGCCCCCCCCCCCGTTTTTGTTTTTTGTTTTTTGTTTTAGAGAGGGAGAGATAGCATGTGCACGTGTGTGTGAGTGGGGCTGGTGGGGGTGGGGGGTTGGGAGGGTGGAGCAGAAGGAGAGGGAGAAGGAGAATCTTAAGCAGGCTCCATGCCAGCACGGAGCCTGATGCAGGGCTTGATCCCACAACCCTGAGATCATGACCAGAGCTGAAATCAAGAGTCAGATGCTTAACTGACTGAGCCACCCAGGCGCCCCTCTTCTTTTTTTTTTTTTTTTTTTGACAGTAGCCATCCTAACAGGTGTGAGGCGACATTTCCTTGTAGTTTTGATAACATAATGTACTTTTGAAGAGTAAAGACCAAGTAAATACGTTTTCTTAAATGGGTTGTTCCTCAGTATTTTCATTTCCAAGTGGAAAGACTAAAAATGCCCTGTCAAGAGAAGGGAGAAGACATAAATTTTCCCCCCAAATTTTATACATTAGTACTATGCTTGCCAAATAGTCCACAAAGAGGCTAGTCTTGACTACTGTGTCCCAGCTTCGGCACTCATTGTGCTTCAAGGTTAAGGTTTTTCTTGCTATTTTTAGTTGAACTAACATTCTTACTAAATATAAAGTGGGCTCTTTTTTCCACATTTGCAAACACAGCGTCTTGTAACTGCCGTAGAAAAATCAATACTTCCCTAACAGGCTGTTCTGTGCCCACAAATATAAAACTCCAGCAGCCCAAGTAGCAGATGCCCTAAATACTTCAAAACAAGACCATGTGGCTGACAATTAGAGATGGGGAAAGTATACTAGATCTTCAGTTTAAAAAGAAATCATTTAAGTAAAGTTTATTTTGCTGTTGTCATACATAGTTCACAGTTTTGTGTTCTGATTGGGGAGGAATTAAGTTTTCTGTGGTGAGAGCCTGTTCAGGTTTACAGAGGTTCTGTGTTGCCAAACTATGTTTTCAGCGAATAAGGCTATCTTCATGCTGTCCCGCACAGTGATTTAAAAACAGGCGTGGCCTGTCTACTGTCAGTAAAAAATCAGGCTGTAAAATGTAGTATATGGACTTTGTCTGGATTATGATTGAAAGAAACCAACTGTAAATAACATGTTTTAGGACAATCAGGGAAATTTTAATATAGGCTGAGTTTCAGATTAAGGAATTATTGTGTGCCCTTGTTAAAGGGAATAAAGACATTGTGATTACACACACACACATATCTATACCCACCCACCTGTTAAAGATGCGTGCTGATTTGTGTACAAGTAGAATGATATGAAGTCTCAGACTTGCATTAAAGTATCCTAGGGGGGAGAAAAATCTTTGGGGTGATAAGTAAAACAAGATTGACGAAAATGTTGATAACTGTTGAAGCTAGATGATGGGTATGTGGGGATTTGTTTTACTAGTCTTTAGAATTTTGTGTGCCTGTAAGATTTTTCATAGTAAAAAATGTTTTATTGAAGTATAATTAACAGTGTTCTATTAGCTTCAAGTGTACAACATAATGATTCAACAATTCTGTACATTACTCAGTGCTCACCAGGATAAATGCAATCCTTATCTTTCCCCAGACAAATCATAGTAAAACTTTTTTAAAAGAAGAAAATCAGGTTGTAAAATGTCTATAAATAGAGATTTTTTTTTACAAAGAAATTAAAAAATACTCAGGGAAACAGTGATAAATAAGTGCATGCTAATGATGTTCTTCGGAGGCCAAAGTATGCCAGTCTCAAGAAAGTTTAAAAACGGAGATCATGGGCGCCTGGGTGGCTCAGTGGGTTAATGCCTCTGCTTTCGGCTCAGGTCATGATCTCAGGGTCCTGGGATCGAGGCCCGCATCGGGCTCCCTGCTCGGCGGGGAGCCTGCTTCCCCCTCTCTCTCTCTCTCTGCCTGCCTCTCTGCCTCCTTGTGATCTCTCTCCCTCTGTGAACTAAATAAATAAAATCTTAAAAAAAAAAAATACAACGGAGATCATAATGTAGCAGCTCTGAGTCTCATTTCAACAGGCAAGGGAGGACTGTCAGGCTGGCAGCAAATTCCATCTTGTCTTTCTTGCTGCTTCTATTACCCCTTCCCTACTCATACCCAAAAGTTCTGCACAGATCTTGAAACTGTGGGGAGGCCCTCCTGGTTATTGGTTGCATGCAAGGTGATCTCTGTCCTGTGTTCCTGGTGCCTTCAGTGTGTGGCTCTGTGGGGGTCCAGCGTCTGTGGTAGAAAGGCCTCAGAGACCGGCAGCCATCCCTGAGGTGCAGGCTCATGGACCAGATGTAAGGCCTGCTCATCTCAGGCTGGGCAAGAAGTCTCCTTCCCTCATTTCTCTCTCTTCCCCTTTCTTGTCAGGATATCTTGAATAAGCATTGAGTGGGTTAGACTCTTACAAATGACAGTAAGAGTGATTGAGTTGAGGTTGCTTCTGCTTTCTGCCCTGACAAAAATAACCGGGAAAGCAATTGCAAATGCTGGTTGCTAGTTCCCTGCTTGAAATGTGTATGTTGGAAGGATGGGGGAGATACAGGGAGAAGAACTATGGATTGATGTTTTTCTGTATTCTGCCTCAGTGGGTTTGTCCATCTTGAAAGGATTCATTCTTTCAGAAGAAAATACGTAAGGTTAGATTAATAAGGAAATTTCTTCTGATGAATAAGAAGGTGTTCTTGGCCAGATGAGAACTAAGAAGCCCCTTGAGAGAGATAAAATTGTACCTGGGTCACAGAGAAAGGAAGGAATTCTAGGCCAAGTTTATTCCTCACATGTAATGGGTATGGATAAGTGAGTAAGAGGTGGTGAGAAACAGGTTGCTTTTAATGAAACCTCAAAGAGAAAGGAAAAGATGTGGCCTCAGTGTTGGGAAGGAAAGGGACTTTTGGATAGGCTGGGGCCTGTGACTTGTGTCCTGCTAATGTCCCACAGCACTGAGGAAAAGGGATGGGGGGAGCACATCCTAAAGATGGCTGAACTGTCTCTAGGCACTTTCAGTCACAAAACCGTGACTTCACAAACACCCACTTGGGTTTGCCTCTCTCTAATCTCATCCATCACTTTTTTCCAGTTTCCAAATTTTTCCTTTCCTATTCTTTCTTTTAAAAGCCCCCTAGGGGCTCCTAGGTGGTTCAGTCCATTAAGCATCTGACTCTTGATTTCCACTCAGGTCACAGTCTCAGGGTCGTGAGATGAAGCCCTATGTCCAGGTGCTCAGCGCAGAGTCTGCTTAAGATGCTCTCCTTCTCCCTCTGCCCCTCCACCCCCCACCATTCGCTCTCTCAAAAAATAAAAAAATAAGGGGCACCTGGGTGGCTCAGTCAGTTACGCATCTGCCTTTAGCTCAGGTCATGATCTCAGGGTCTTGGGCTCTCTGCTTATCAGGGAGTTTGCTTCTCCCTCTGCCCCACCTCATGCTCTCTCTCTCTCTCTCTCTCTGTCTCAAATAAATAAATAAAATCTTTAAAAAAATTAAAAATACACAAAAAAATTTAAAAAATAGAATTCCCTCTAAAGTCAATATAAATGTAAAGTGTTTATTTGCACCCTGGAGTTGTATGTGTCTGAGCTCTTTGGCCACCCTAATGCCTTCTAGTACAGAAAACAAAATAGAGAAACTGATCATTAATGTGAAGGTATGTAACTCTAAAATGTGCCGGTAACTCTGAACAATATGATTTTGTGTGTATTTGACCCTTAGTACAAAAGATGAGAGGTAGGAAAGAACAATAAGGGGAGACTGTCCTCCTTCAGGAAGCCAGCTCTCTCCTGCCCAGCTTCCCGACCTGTTCTATGGGCTTTAAGTGGATGCTTTAAGTGTCATATGCTTTCAGGCACAATGCTTAAGGTTAGCACTTGAGAAATAATGTGTTTTCCATTGTATGCAGTTTTCTTATTATCAAAGTAAAACTCTGAGATTTAACATAGACCATTAGTGTAATGGAACTGAACTCAACAGTCATCTGCGGGTGAAATCATCGGTGTCCATCCCACCCTCTACCTTCCTTTCAATGAAGTATCAGTATCATACTTTGTGTACTTTGCTAATGCACCATTTTGAGTTCACTGTTGTTATAGTGTAATCTTTTTAGAAAATTGATACATTCTTTTTTGGGGGGATTACCATTTAGTTTTTTATTTAGGCTGTGTGTTATGTTTCAAAACATAAGAAAATTTGTATGATGCAGGGACCACTTTTTTTCATATATAAAAATTGACTCTACTCTTACCACCCAGACATAACTTTTGTGGTTAACATTAGGGAATATAATCTTCTCGACTGTTATATGTAGCTTTTTTTTTTTTAATGAGAGAGTTACCTGTCCATACTGTATTGTACCTTGCTTTTCCAATTAATTCTATTGAAAATCTTTGCCTTTTATCTTTTCTAGACCTCAGTTTTAGGGCGCCTGGGTGGCTCAGTGGGTTAAAGCCGCTGCCTTCGGCTTGGGTCATGATCCCGGGGTCCTGGGATCGAGGCCCACATCGGGCTCTCTGCTCAGTGGGGAGCCTGCTTCCTCCTCTCTCCTCTCTCTCTGCCTGCCTCTCTGCCTGCTTGTAATCTCTCTCTCTGTGTCAAATGAATAAATAAAATCTTTAAAAAAAAAAAAAACCTCAGTTTTAGTGACTGCATTAAAATTTTAATGTGTGACTGCATAGTAGTATATGTAACCAATTCCTGATGATTTAACTTTTGGTGTAATTTTGTCATTTTTAATTTGTGGTATAATTTTTCATGGTATCTTAGAGCTTTTTATTAAACTGGAAAAGTAAATCCTTAATTTTTTAATAAAAAATGATGGGGAAATATTAATCAACCTATGGAAACTTACTGTTTATGTATCTGCTTAGGGAAATACTTTCTTGCCTGGAGAGACAACTACAATCGAATGTACTTGTGGCGATCATTTAAAACAAATTCAATAATATCAATTTTCTGAAATCCTACTAAGATTAAATATACTGAAACTTATATGTGTTATTCAATTTAGGAGAGCACAAGCTTCATTTTATTCCTGCCTTGATTGGCCCTTTCCTAGAAGTGACCTTGATACCCCAGCCAGATCTCCGGAATGTCATGATTCCTATTTTTCATGATATGATGGATTGGGAGCAGAGGCGGAGCGGCAACTTCAAACAGGTAGGCGGATGAGCTTCTCAGACCGCTCGGGGAGAATTTCAGTTCTCCCCGAGCATCTCTGAGCTATCAGATTCAACTCTGAGTTGAGAAATGAGCACCGAGCCAGCTGTCAAGGGACTTAGATTGCAGCCTGGCCTGCCTCCCCCCCTTCGTGTGACCTTGGTCGCCTCTCCAGTCCTATGTTCCCCTGAGCCTCCACAGAAGCTCTCAAATCCCTTTCTGCTTAAAAATTCTGTGATTTCCAGGGTCTCCGTTGCAGAGCTGGCAGAGACTTGATCTGTTCCCAGTTGGACACGACACAGAGGAATCAGAAGGCTAACGATGCTTAAAATCATGGACCTCTCTGTGGTCTGCACATTGCATTTGGTGAATGGCTAGGTTTTGAGCTTTGATGCACAGTATGTTTTACTCCTTTTTGCTTGAAGTGTTGATAATTGAACAAGAAAGCAGTGGAAATTCTTGCCTCTTGATTCCTAGATGAGCCTATTATTTGTCATTGACATAGGTTCTGAGAGCTCTGCTCCAGTTTTGGAAAGAATAGATGTTTTTATTACAAAACCACATTACGTAAGAAATCAGCTGCTTTTTTGCCATGCCAGGGCACTCAAGCTGGAGACAGTCACCTTCTTTTTGTACACATAGTCACCTCACTGACCTGTACGCAGTCACATGTGTGAAGGATCTGCCCCCTGCCCACCAAACTTCATGCTTCTCCAGATGAAGCCTTTGTCAAATTTTAGGAAGGATTATCAACTCCTCGAGCAAGTGAATGCATGCACAGACCTCTCCTTCTGCCGGAAGCATGCCATGTCACCTGCATCAGTATATTTCAGTACATTTCAAAAAGCGAATAACTGAATGGAAGGCTATTTTAAAATTGTACCTGCCTGGGGGAGACTCATTCTCCTTCCCTTTGGTCTTCATAGCCTTATTAGAATTTGATTCAAAGGGATAACTGTAGCTTAGTCCTTTGACAAAGTCAAATATCCCCCCCCCCAATCTGTAGTTGCTTACCTCTCTCTGGCCACGCAGAGCTGTTTCATTTTCTGTCTCTCTGCCTCAGACAGATGAAGGGCTATTTCTGCTTTCCTGATATTCAAGGCCCAAGGGATTTACATTCTTAAAGATATAAATGTTTTGACTGCAGGTTTTCAGGAAATATGTCCTTTCTCTCTCATGTAGCTTATTGCTGACTTAGAATATTTCCATGGATCTACCATCTGTACATGGATAAGGCAAGTTCTCAACTGGAGCAAAGATGTAGTGAAACCTCAAACTGTTTTGAGAAAGAAAATAGATTAAAAAACACATGAAAGATTTAAATTAATGTCTGTGGGTATGTTACTTTGCTAATGTTCTTACACATCTAGTGATTTTTTTTTAAATAAGTAGGACTTGCCAGTTTTTATAGCTCTTAAAAAAATTTAAGTGTTTAAGCTAGGCTGTAAACATTTGTGTTTGAGTCAACAAATAGATGTCTTTGGTGGCAGCAAATGATACCCCTCTGGGAGTTTGAAGTTACATTGCTCCATCTAAATTAGCCCCCTAAAATTCCCAGGGGCTGTCTGCTATTAACCACAGCATATGAAAATGTTGCTTTCACAAAATTTACTGTGTTTTTTTTCCCTTGCAGATATCAATATGTTTCGGTTTGCCTAGGATCCGACTTGTGTAGGGGAGAAAAGGTTGTAATATTTGGGTATGTTTCAGGTGGAAGCCAAGCTCATTGACAAACTGGATAGCCTGATGTCTGAAGGCAAAGGTGATGAAACGTACCGCGAACTCTTCAACAGTATGTGAGTAATATGTGTCTCTCCAGTCGATTCCATTCAGAGGATTTGGTGTCAGTGCTGAGTGGCTGAGAGCTGCAAAGACACTCTGGGTCTCACAGGAGGGCTTTGTCTTTGTGGTGTGTGAAATAAAGGGTAATTGCCTAACTCTGGCGAATGAATCTTATTATGTTGATGATTAGACCCCTCTCCTTATTTTAATTTCTGATTAGGTCAGATCACTTGTGTTATGTAACAGATCTTACTCTTTTCAATCCTAAGAATTAAAGCCGGGCCTGCAAGATAATGATTTTAAGTAGGGTTAAGAGTAGGAGACGGAGGGCGCCTGGGTGGCTGAGTGGGTTAAAGCCTCTGCTTTTGGCTCAGGTCATGATCTCAGGGTCCTGGGATCGAGGCCCGCATCGGGCTCCCTGCTCAGTGGGGAGCCTGCTTCCCCCTCTCTCTCTCTGCCTGCCTCTCTGCCTCCTTGTGATCTCTCTCCCTCTGTGAAATAAATAAATAAAATCTTAAAAAAAAAAAAAAAGAGTAGGAGACGGAGGGGGGACAGTGACGTAATTATTGTGTTCTTGTGCATGCTTTCCAAAGCAAGATGTCCTTGGCCGATTTCTTGATGGGAAGACTAACCTAGCTGGCCTTTGTTTTTCAGTACTTGATTTGACTCATCGCTCAGCATTATTAATTGCTTTCTAAATGTTTCTTAATAGAATATCACAGAACCAGGTCATTTTTAGTAAATTCTGTTATTTGGATTTGGATGGAGGCTAGAACGACAGCAGAATACTATAGGGGACTTTGAGGTGGTCCTTAACAGTAGAATGTGATCACAGTCCAGGGTGAATTGCTTAGACCCAGTTTTCATCACTGTGTGAGGTGGCCAGAGAGGACATGTAAGAGTGTTTTAGTACTTTAGGATTTTAATTCTGACACTTGTTTTCTCTACAATCTTCTATGGATCTTAGCCATTTTCAGACCTAGTTATTGAGTAAGTGTTTCTTTTTGAAGGCAAGACTAGCTCATTGTGCCTAGAAAATGTTTGCAGTTCTTTCAGAAGTACAAAAATCATCCAGCGATACATTTTTCTGTTACAGAATATGCTCTGCCTTGTGTGTGTATGCGCAAGCGTCACGTCCGACTATTAATGCTTCAGAACTGATAGCCAAATGGCATGTTGTATACTTTGTTTTATGATCATTACTTTAGAAAAGTAGATATATTAGTATCCAGGTTTAGAAAGCATTATTAGTGACTGATAGGTTTCAACTTGCCTGATTCAAAATCATCCCTGAACCTTTTAAGAAAATTATATTCAAAGGAAAAGCCAAGAAGGGATACACAGATTTCTTGGGATGGTGGTGGGTGATGATGAAATATATTCTTTGTACTGACTCTTGAACAAAACCATTTTCTTCTGATACTGTAATTAAACTGGAACTTTTAGTAATTATTCACCAAGCCCTCGTTCATTCTAGTGTACAAAGCGTCTGTGTTTTGTGACAGCTGGAGTTTAGCAAGAACTCTGATTAAAACCTCATCCAGTGTAATAAATTGCCTTTGAAAACTGCTCTCATTTCAGTTACTAGTCCTTGGTTTGAACAAAGAACTAAAATGAGAAAGCACTCAGTGAAATGAATCTCTTGAGATTTGTGATTAATTATTTATAATAAATTCGCAAGATTAATAAATACATCATTTTATAGTGCCTCTTATCTACTTTAATAAAGGCCTATAGCTTGCAATTTGGATTGCTTGTGTATAAATGGGGCTTTGAAATAGAAGATGTACCTCGACATTAGCATGAAACCAGTAATTAATATATTAAGCCTCTATAGTTAAGACTGTTTTAAGGTGCCTGATTCACTCAATGGAGATTATTTTTCTTTTGTGATTTTTAGCATATTATTAGAAATGTTACTATAAATATTTTTCCATGCTTTTCTCATCAGCATATTGGGATTTAATAAAACCTAAAGTGATAATTAAATATCATTACTACCTGGGTTCAGAAAAGAAAGTGAAAAGCTAACTATATTTCAGGAAACAGTGAAATGCTTCTTTGGCAATAGAAGTCACCATGAATTAGTATAAGCACAATGAGTCACTGCACACATTATGAATTGGGAACATGTGCCGTTATGGTACAGATTCTCATTTGTTCTCTGTAGTTCATATCTAAAACGTCTTCGAAATTGTTCAGAAGCTGAAAGTAGCTTCCCACTTCCTGAAAATGTAGGCGTTGCCCAAAGAGCCTCCTTAGAAGGAGCCTTGAAATCTGTGCAGCCATTTCCTTCCGAAGAGCTTGCTCACCTTTCCCCAGCCCACCCCCCCAACATTATCTTCATGGACCCATTCTCCATCTTTTTGAGTAAGTAGGAGTCAGGGCTTATTATTTTTGATAATGCTGAAAGTATAGATGATAGACACCAATGTGATATCTCCAGCATAGAGTGTCAGAACTAAATTCGGCTTCCCCTGGCCCTGCTTGGTTCACTCGTTTGGTTTTCTTTACCGAGCACCTCCCTGGGGCAGGTACTGTCCCAGCGCTGAGGACACTGCAGTGACTGTGCTGTGGGAGCACACAGTGGGGCGCTCTCCGGAGGAGCCACCATCCCTCTCCCTTCTTTCTCATATGTTGCTCTAAATAATTAAATAAGATGCCAAGTCACTTCAGAGGTCATCATCTGGCAATCACACGTTTAATTTTTGCTTGGAGACTGAGCAGTGGATATGCAACACGTGTCTCAGGTGTCTGACTCTTCTCTTTGGATTAAGAAGAGCATGGACAGACACACATGTTTCCTGTGGGAGGGATGGCCTCACCAGTACTGTGTGATGATGTAGAGAGGAGCAAATTTTTTTTTTAAAGATTTTATTTATTTATTTGACACACAGAGAGAGATTACAAGTAGGCAGAGAGGCAGGCAGAGAGAGGAGAGAGGAGGAAGCAGGCTCCCTGCCGAGCAGAGAGCCCGATGCGGGCCTCGATCCCAGGACCCTGGGATCATGACCTGAGCCGAAGGCAGAGGCTTTAACCCACTGAGCCACCCAGGCGCCCAAGAGGAGCAAATTTAGGGTCAGATCCTACCTCGCCCTGCTGATGTTATTTCACAGAGGAAGAGCCTGTTGAGCATTACATCATCCTCTGGGACTCTGGTTTATCCTGCTCTCCACTGTTACGGAGGCCCATTGCCTATCAACTAGCAATAAGAAATCACCCTTCACTGTTAGCGGATGAGTTCCCTGTGTACTCAGCGTGGGCATACGGGCATGATTACAGACCAAATGAAAACACAGTCTCTCTGAAGTTAGCTAGACTCTTCTCTTCTTGCCCAGAGGCTCCCCTTCTCAGTTTATATCAGATAAACTGGGAGAACAAGCTTCCCACCAGAAAGAACAAGCCTGGCTGCAAGAGCAGATGGATCGGTTCTAGACTTGGTCCTGACATTTGGGTCTGGACTAGTCAAGGTCAAGAGAGCTCTGCAGAGCTGTGCCTCCTCTTACAAGAGGGTTTATGTAGCTCTGATTTCTTACTGCATCAGGAGGCTGCGCAAATTAATGAAATTCATGCCCACAAAAGAAGTTTCCATATATTTTTAGAATTATTACTTAACTTGAGTTCTTTGTTTTTCAGCCTGTAAAGTATATGAGGTGTGGGCTGTCACTTGGGGAAATTTCTACATCATCCTGCATTGGTTTGGCAGGCAGATTTGCATTTGAGGACTTGGTTCAATACCAGGTTGGCATTTAAGCTCGAAACAGGTGCTGTCCAGAGGGTTTTTTAAAGAAAACGCATTTTAAACAAACGAGGGGACCATCCCTGAGGGATTAGTCAGGGCAAGCTCCATCCCATGGTGTACGACTTCTCTCCACCCACCCCCCTCTTAATCTAGGAAGCAATTCAGAATAACCCAGGAAACGAATGCTCAGAGATGCATAGGCAACAGATGAGAAGACAAGACAGAAGTCTGGGCGGGTGCTGAAAAGGAAACAGCAAGAGGAAGTGGGGAAGGAAATTGGGAGAGAACATAACCCAAGGAAGGAAGGAAGGAAGGAAGGATGGATAAATGTCTTTAACGTTTATTTTTTCTTTAAGCACAATATATGATTGGCTTAGATTGTACTTGTGAGAAATGTTTTCGCTCTCTGGTAATCCTGAAACCAAGATGAAAGGGAAATGATTTTAGACAGAAAAGATCATTAAACGTTGAGGGGTAGGGAAGGATCCTCACATTGCCATGCCTCTGTTCTTACTTTTATCTTCTGGGAAAAGTTCAGGCATAAAGGCTTTGCCAAGTGTATGCTTAATTTGCCAAGAGAAAGGAGTGAATGTCAAACAGATCCTAATTATTCTGGTTGTTGTGATTCTGTGTTTACATAGTGCCTCTGCTCCAAGGTGCTTAAGATTAGGGAAATGTAGGAGGAGAGATGTGGTTTGGTACTTGTCATCAACCTGCTTTAACAAGCACATAGACAATCCCCTGTGATTAATGACAAAATGAATGAAACTGTTGAGTGAGTGCACGGATAGTACAATATGTATTGAGTGGGCAAATGTGAAGGGAAGGGAAAAAACGCAAAACGTCATACCGTCTGTACAAGGATTTTCCTCTAGCAGTTGCATTGCAGTAAAATTGCCTGGATGAAGATGCATTCCACCGAGAGGTAGGAAAACATTTTTATGTGAATAACAGCAAGATCTTATTTCAAAGTAAACTTAGAGGTACTCGTGTTTTCCCTCTTCGTGGTGTTATTTGCTGTGGTAAGGCTCAAGCCGCTGCCAGTGTACGAGAGAAGCTAGGGGAGAATGTCTTGGAACTCTGGGGTGCTTGTATAGTTTGAAAATATGATCATATGCATGTGTTTGTATTTTATGACTTGGATAATCTGAAAATCAATTTGCTTTGTCAATGCTTCCTGGATTAGAATTCCGCTATTTGGTCCCTATCCTAGGTAAGACATTGTTTGCAAATCGTGCTACTTGTGCGATGTTGGAGTGGTTGCTAAGGCATTTAAGGTACTGATGAAAGTAAGATGGTTGTCATGGTGACTGATAAAAATAAATGTTGAAAATGCCCTGCGTTCTTTCTTTTCCAGTCTACTAAAGAAAATTGAGCGGGAAACATGGAGGGAAAGTGGCGTTTCATTAATTGCCACTGTAACTCGTCTGATGGAGAGATTGTTGGATTACAGGTAAGTGGGGTCTCCTACTTCCCAGGTGTGTTGTGCCCCCGTGGCGAAATCAGAGAGTTAGGATGCAATCAACTTTCCGCTGGAGTTCGTCATCAGCCCACAGTACCTTGTGCAGGAAGATCATGGACTTCTAACCAGCTGGTCCTGAGTTTTTAGTTGATATTTCCCCCTCTTACTCTCTTTTATTTGGTGGACCGTTTTTTTCAAAGTCTTAGTGAATTGAGAAGGTTCTCAGAGTAAAGGGATCTTTTTTGGTGTTTAGACTCAGCCATTAGCACCAGCACCAGTGGATCCTTTGGTTTTAGGGTGAAGACAGTGAAGAGAATTGTATGGTCAGGCTGCTTTCTTATGAAAGGGTGGGTGGGGTGCGAAGCACACGCCGTTAACTTTTCATAGACGTAATTTTTTGATTTTTAAATTTTCTCAACTGTTAAAGCAGTTCATCCCACTTCAATGCATGGTGTTTTCCTTTTAAGAAGGAAGGGGAAAGTGAAACAAGATGGGACCGGGGAGGGAGACAAACCGTAAGAGACTATTAATCTCAGGAAACAAATCAAGGCTTGCTGGAGGGGAGAAGGGTGGGAGGGATGGGGAGACTGGGTTATGGACATTGGGGAGGGTCTGTGCTGTGGTGAGGGCTGTGAATTGTGTAAGCCTGAGGATTCACAGACCTGTACCCCTGGGGCAAAGAATACACTATATGTTAATTTAAAAAAAAAAGGAATGAAACCCTCATTGTCATTGTTGATGGCCAGGCTTCCAGTGGTTTCCCACCCTTCTGGAAGAAGGTGTATAAGAACACATCTTCACTCCTCCTCCTCTGGAGTGGGGGGAGGGAGGGGCTGTCTATTGAGAGGGAGCAGCAGAAAGGGCACTCAGGAGTGTCTCACGTGAGATCCTGCAGCCTGGAGTGGCTCCCCTAGTCCCCAGAGCCGCC
>LNAC01001829.1:50988-88212 GCA_002007465.1 Ailurus styani
ACCCCCTGCCCCACCAACTCCCACCCCCATCGAAGAAACTGTGTTTGCCCATAGGAAGAAAGTTCTGAGTTCTGACTCTTGCTTTTTGTTTTTAGGGACTGCATGAAAATGGGAGAGGTAGATGGCAAAAAGATTGGCTGCACAGTTAGCCTTCTGGTTAGTAAACTACTCCCCTTTTCCTCTTTGTATCCTAATGTTTGATTTTTCACAGAAATACTGTTTTGTTTGTTTTTAGTGTACAATGTGTTTTTATCTGGATGCTTCTTAGAAGAGCTTGGGAGTGTTTTCAAAAGAAGCACAGTGAGCTTCAGGTTGAATTTAATCCCAGAAAACTCTCAGCTGCGAATGTTGCAGAATGCACCCACCGCGTCGCCCGCGGCTCTGTTGAGATCAGAGAGTGATGCCCCCTATTCTGTGGAGCTTTACCATCTGGGAGTCTTTTGTTTCTGTCCCAGAAAAAGGCACAGTGTCCCCGGATAGAGCTCTTTTTACTTCTGTGTAGACGGTTTCCTTCTGTCCTTCTTCTTATATTCATTCTACATTTTAATGAATATTAGTCATCTCTTCTTTGGTGAGCAAATGACAGTTTCTGTTTAACACACTAATTTTCACTCTCTAGCTTGTTTGCAAATTAAGTGTCTAATACCACTCTTGTGAAGTTTTGCATTATAACTAAGATGAGCATATAATTGATCGTCCAAAGAGGACATTTTTTTAAGAGTAAAATTAAATATTATGTAAGGAAAACAGGCTAAACCATGATTGTCCTGGAAAACTCAATTGTATTAAAACATCTCATCACTAAGTGTTAAATAGGATGGTATTCTCACCGCAGAGCTGAAGAATGATCATACAGAGAGTCATTCATTTTTTAATATATTTTAATATAGGGTCTATTAATGTTTTTGACAGTTTCCCTTAGTCTGAATGAAATACAGAAATATGTGACTGCTTCCAGGTCTAAATTTGTGAGTGCCATGGTTTCTTTTTCTTCTGTTGCAGAATAGTTGAAACCTCACAGCTATCCTAAGTACTTGTAGACATTCTTCTCCTGACCCTGATGGTTGGAATTCCTCACATACCCTGGTGGTCTCTCTTTGCCTACATCTTGGAAGTGTCTTTTGCCCCCACTCTCATCTGGCTTGTCCTAGCTCACCAGCTTCAGTCTTCCTAGTCTGTTCTGTTTATTCCCTTCACAGCCCCTCATCAAAGCATAGGACTTCTGCTCCCTTGTTACCAGTTTCCCTACTCTGTGTCCTCACTGCACGCTGGTTCACCTCTGAGTAGATGCCTGTGTCCTTCTCTACCACACCCACTGCTTGTTCCTCATTTTGAATGCATGTCCCACATCTCCACCTCCAAAATCAGTCACTAAAAATAGACCCAAGAGTCCTATCTGGCCCCAACTTGTACACTTTCTGACATAATTTTTGTTATCAGATCCAACAGTGACCTCCAGCCACCGGGCCAGACCCTCGAGGTCAGCCCACTCACCTCCCAACTGAGCTCTCATTTCTAGCCTTGAGCATCGTCATTACCACTTTTAAGTCTCCTGCGTGTGTTTCCCCAGTGTCTTGCCTGCTGCTGCCAGCCTTTTACCACATTTGAGAGCCTCAGGCCAAACTGCCTCTATATCCCAACTTGGGCATCAGTGTTTGGGCAGAAGAGCCCAGTGCTCTGTAAAATTTCAGTCTTCCTAGTCCATCGGCTTAACCCTGGCTTTTCCCCAATGCTGACCACAAAGTTTCATAAATAACCTCAAAGGACAACCTGTACCTTTTTCCAAAAGAATCTTCTTCCCTTGTCTCCATCTTCTTCCATGGTGCCTTCTGTGAGGAGGTAAACAGGTACATGCAGATGCCAGGTTCATTTCCTCAGTTGGTGTAGCAGAAGAGATCATTTCCCTGGATGAAGGAATGAATGCTCTGCCCGAAATAGGTGTAGTCTCCCAGTAGGAATAAGCCAGAGACCTAATAAAATCAGTGGCCCCAGCAGGATTCACTGGACACAAAGAATTTATCCTTTTGACTTTGCATTAACCAAGAACAGTCGTTATAGGACATGTTAACATCTTCTTTTAGAGATTTTGTTTATTTACTTGAGAGAGAGAGTGAGACGGAGCATGTGCTGGGGGAGAGGGAGAGGCAGGCTCCCCGCTGAGCAGAGAGCCTGACACAGGGCTCCATCCCAGGACCCTGAGGTCCTGACCCGAGCCGAAGGCAGAGGCTTTACTGACTGAGCCCCCGAAATGTTAACATTTTGAAAGCTGTTCTAATTTCAAACCAGCAGAAGAACTCTTATTATCAAAGTGCCAAATACATAACTTTGAAGCTAATCTTCTCAGCTTCTAGTCCATATGGAAAGTTCTTGATGTCTTCTAGTAATGATATTGTTCTCTTCAGCTACTCACTTTCTCTTAGAGATTTTCCTTAACTCTTTGGAAAGATTAATTCCAGATTGTCTTCAGGAGAGCTCTGGCTTCCTTCACTAGATCGAAGTTAAACTGTAGTGTTAAATTGGTAAAAACGCATAATGTTTGACATGACTCATACTAGGAAATGTAATTATTGTTTTATTCTTTGTGTCACAAGTTTTGCCAGACATGTAAATTGGTAAAAACGCATAATGTTTGACATGACTCATACTAGGAAATGTAATTATTGTTTTATTCTTTGTGTCACAAGTTTTGCCAGACATGTGAAAAATTCTCATCTGCTGACTGGAGAGATCCCTTCCTTCCTTCCTTCCTTCCTTCTTTCCTTCCTTCCTTCCTTCCTTCCTTCCTTTCTCTGTCTCCTTCCTTCCTTCCTTCCTTCCTTCCTTCCTTCCTTCCTTCTTTCCTTCCTTCCTTCCTTCCTTCCTTCCTTCCTTCCTTCCTTCCTTCCTTCCTTCTTTCCTTCCTTCCTTCCTTCCTTCCTTCCTTCCTTCCTTTCTCTGTCTCCTTCCTTCCTCTGTCTCCTTCCTTCCTTCCTTCCTTCCTTCCTTCCTTCCTTCCTTCCTTCCTTCCTTCCTTCCTTTTTCTCTCTCTCTCTCTCTTTCCTTCCTTCCTTCCTTCCTTCCTTCCTTCCTTCCTTTCTCTGTCTCTATCCTTCCTTCCTTCCTTCCTTCCTTTCTCTCTCTCTCTCTTTTCTTCCTTCCTTCCTTCCTTCCTTCCTTCCTTCTTTCTTTTCTTTTAAGGAGAATTATTCATTTACAGAGTGATCACTTATTTTGTTCTCAAAAAAATGCTGCTTCCTACCGGAAAACTATTAGAGCAAGTCATCCTTTAATAATGTAAAAAGCCTGCTGTGGGGTTGTTAGACTTGTGTTTACGGTACAACAGTTCTTGCTAATTAAAATGATTTTGGTCATAATAAGAGAGATGTGAATAGCATTATTTACTTAGATTTTTAAGGAATGCCAAGATCTATAGGAGACAAGAGGAAAAGGGGGAGGATAATGGTATAAATTGGAAGAAAAAAAATTTGATGCATTCAACTAAATGTCAGTGCCTCAAGGTAGTAAGAGTTCTCATACTGAAGAATAGATACTAACAGGTAGTGGACAGAAGGTACATTTGACAGAAGGTCCTCGGGCTTGAAGCCAAGTGCAATTTAAGCAGCCACATCGGTTACTTTGGTTCATCACCAGAGTCCTGTCTAGGTAGTTAGTTTCAAAGATTTTTAGAATTCCTGGTCTTTCCCCCTTGCAGAAAACCTGTCACTCTTTCAGGCCAACAGATTTATCCCCATATTGCCTCTCATTTTCCCTTCTTCCCCATACCAGCCAGGATCATTCAAGAGCAGTGATAGAATAGTTCAGAGGGTTTGCAACAGTGATTTCATAATGCACAAATGATCTGCTAACAAAAAGTGCCCCATTTAGAACCTCACGGCATCCTGCTTTTGCTGGAACCTAATGTCATGTACATTTTTCTTCCTCTGTTGACTAAGTTCAGTGAGGGCTAAGGTACTTTGTATGATGTGGTGGAGGAGTACGTGTGGGTGTTTATAGCTTACACCTTTAAAAAGCCAATGTAATAGGTCCAGGTAAGTCAAAGTTGAATTTTTCATAACTAATGTTAAAACATTTTAGAGAAGATTGGTAAGATCCAGATACTTTTTAAAAAAATATTTTCGATAAGCATGGCCCTCTAATAATAGTTTGAAATCTCTTGTTAATAATCCCTTTACTGGAAGTATCGAGACCCCAGCACAAGTAAGAAACTCAGGATAATCTCTCCTGCCTCGCCGGGGCCCCTGGGGGGGCCCCGGGCTGGGACGGGGAAGGAGAGGGTGAGGCGGTGGTTGGGCCGCGGCTGCCAAAATAAAAAAAAAAAAAAAAAAAAAAAAAAAAAAAAAAAAAAAAAAAAAAAANAAAAGAAACTCAGGATAATACCTACCAATAAAGAGCATTTTCATTGACCCTCTTTTACATGATTCTTCAGGAGAAGAAAAAAAAATACTTTTACATTATTTTTATTCATCCTTACGTATATAGATCTTAGAAACCTTTTTTTCCTTCAGAGCAAAATATGTTTGCAATTTGAAATGAAGCTATCCTTTAAATATGAGTGCTTGGGTTTAATAAGCAGATTAATCTATTATGTTATTTTAAATATTTTTTTAGTTGATGAGGCAGTAAAACTAACAAAAAAATAATAGAGTACAAAAGAAATGGGAGGCCCAACCATTACCAACTTATCCAATAATTGCTAGGTAATGTTTAACATGATGTTGCCTTAAAAGTATATCACTGCTTCCTTAATTTTTAAAAAGACGTTTATATGGAAAAAAATGCGTCCATTCTTGTAGTTCCAGACACGGGATTTCATAGAGTAAAAAGCAGTGGTTTGCAAACCTGACTGTTGAGGAACGATCCATACTTGTATTCTTTTTTACAGAACTTCTATAAGACTGAACTAAACAAGGAAGAGATGTATATACGCTACATCCACAAACTCTATGATCTGCACCTGAAAGCGCAAAACTTCACAGGTAATTCTGTCTTTTGGCTCAGCCTGGGGAGTGTGGGCTGGACACTGGTGTGTCGTCCACGGTCGCTCCTTCCCTTTGTGTCATTAGAGCTGAGGACTCAAGCATTTGTACTTTGACATGGATATTTTCCATTGCATCTGGTTTTCTAGGTACTCCATTTTAATTGATTGGCTTTTTTACTATATCTCTTGGCGTTGTTTGTTAGAGGTTGCTTTGGGGAGTACAAAATACATATCTCACTTTTCAGTCTATCCCTACTTCAGAGTTGGTATTTTACTGCTTCAAGTTAAATAACGTTATGTTGTAGTTGCCCTATGTATTATGTGTGCATACGTTGAAAACCCCACCGGATGATGCCGTAATTTTTACATTAACAGTCGTACCTATTTTAAAGAATTTAGAAGATTAAATAGTCTACCATAGTTGCTCATGTATTTACTGTTTGTGTTGCTTTTTCTTCCTTCATGGAAGTTCTCAGTTCCTCTTTGTTATCATTTTTATTCAACCTAAAGGATTCGTCTTCATACTTCTTTTAAAGTAGATCCAGTGGTGAGGGGCACCTGGGCGGCTCAGTCAGCTGGGCGGCCGACTCTTAGATTCCACTCCTGTCATGATCTCACAGTTGTGGGATCAAGCCCCAAGTAGGGCTCACTCTGTGCTCAGTGCGGAGTCTGCTTCAGATTCTCTCTCCCTCTCCTTGTCTGTCTTTCTCTTTCTCAAATAAATAAATAAAGTCTTCAAAAACAAAACAACAAAAGGTAGATCTAGCCATGAAGAATTCTCATTGTGTTCCTTCATTGGAGAATGTCTTTATTTTGCCTTTATCCCTGAAGGATACATTTGCTGGATATTGAATTCTAGGTGGATAGTTCTTTTGTTTCAGTACTTGAAAAACGTTGCTCTGCTGTCTTCTGGTCTCCATGGTTTCTGATGCGAGATCAGCAGTCACCTAAATTGTGTCCCTGTGTATAATGTGTAAGTTTCTCTGGTTGCTTTCAAGACTTTATCTTCGGTTTCTAGCAGTTTGGTTATGATGTATATGGGCATGGCATTCTTTAACATTATCCTGTTTGGGTCCATGGTGCTTCTTGAATTTACAGACTTATTTCCTTCACCAGATTTGAGAGGTTTTCAAGCATTATTTCCTCAAATGTATTTTCTGCACTGGTCCTTCTCTTTTGGAACCAGAAGTGACATGAATATTATGCCTTTTGGTATTCTGTAAATTCTTGGGGCTCTGTGCATTTTTTTTTCCAATTTTTCTTCTTTCTTGTTCAAATTAGATAATTTCTGTTGATCCATTTACAAGTCAGTTGACTCTTCTGTACCATTTCCATTCAGCTATTGAGCCCTTCAGTGAAATATTTTACTGTGTTACCATTTCTAAAATTTCCTTTGCTTTTTTTCTTTCCTTTTCTTTTTCCTTTTTTTTTTCTTTTTCTTTTCTTTTCTTTTTCTTTCTTTTTTTTTTTTTTAGCTTCCATTTCTTTGTAGGGAACTTGTACCTTTCTGTTCAAGAGTGTTCACTTTTACTTGAAGGAACATGGTTATAATAGCTTCTTCATAGTATTTCTGTAAATCCAACAACTGAATCTCGGAGTTGGCATCTGTTAATTGCCTCTTCCCTTTGAAATTTTTTTTAGTTAACCTGTTTCTTTGAATGTCAAGTCATTTGGGGTTGTTTCATGAACATTTTTAATATTATGAGACTCTGGGTTCTGTTGAAACCTTCTGGGGAATGTTGAGGGGTTTTTTTTATTTCAGCAAGACTGTCCAATTAGATTCAAACCTCAAGTTCTAAACCACCTTCTGAAGGTTGTGTTTCCAATGTCAGCTTAGTTTTCAAGGCCTTTGCCATACTGTTCTGGTCTGTCCTACACATATGTCACCCACAGAGAGCCTGGGACCTAACCAGTATGGTCCATAGCATAGTTCATTTCTCAAAATCTTTGTTATGCTGATTCTGATTTGTTCAGTGTACTTGGAGCTTGCAAGTGAGCTCAAGACATCGTACACAACATTTAAAAATCCCTTTCTCTATGTGCCTTCTCTCTGTGCTTTTCCTCACTTTTCCTATCTCCCAAGGGCTCCTTTTCCTAGCAGTCTCGCTTAATCGGAGGCGAATTAGTCAAAGCCCAGACTTGATCCTCCCCACACTGTGATGCACTCCCTACAGCTGGTCTTCCTGGGGGGCCAAGCACTGAACATGAAAAAGCCCGTGGACGCCTCTGCTGCCGGTGATGCCCACACCGTGTGCACCACAGCTTTGCAATGTGTTCCCGGAGGAAGCTAGAAGGCTCAAAGGGACTCCATCCCCCTGAGAAGAGGGAGGGGTCCTCTTCTCAGTCCTCTGACCAAAGGAGCTTTCCTGGGAGCTTTTTCTGTCCATTTCCCTTTGTAGTTCTGGGAGACCAGGACAGTGAAGCCAGGAGATATGAAAGGCAAAAAGATAAAAACCACCAACTCACTATTTTATGGTCGTTTTTTGAGTATTGATTTTCTTACTCTGCCCACCTTCTCTTATTTACTCTTCAGAGTCTTCCAAGAGTTGCCTTATATATCCTGCCTAGGGTTTTTATTGGGGGAAAGATCTGATACAAGGAGCTCACTGCATCGTTAACTAGAAAAGAACCCTTTAACTAGATGTAGGATCTATAAATCTGAGTCTTTTGCGACACTGTTCTTCCCAGGAACTCCCGAATTGTGGCCTCTCCTCTAGCTTTAAAAGAAAGCAATCCTTTCTGAAATGGTCCTTATGTGGCCAGATTTTAAATAATGCTTCCAGCTACAGTTTCATTGTATCAATAACGGCATCACTGTTTCTCAGCGTGGAGACCTTGATGTTCTCTCTGGCATCTCTGAGCCTCCCCCAAATAATCAGTCACCATGTTCTGGTGATTACCCTTCCTAACAATCTCTCAAAACCATGTCCTTTTCATTGTTCCTGCTCACGCTGCCTCAGTTAGGCCTTCATCATCTCACACCTGGGCTGTTTCTTAATTAGCACCAGAGCAGGGGACAGAAACTACAGACTGCGAACCAACCACCGGATTTCATAAAGAAAGTTTTATTAGAACTCAGCCACACGCACTTACACCACCTTGTCTATGGCTGCTTTTGCACCTACAAAAGGGAGAACTGAGTAGTTGCAATGATCATATGGCCTACAAGCCAGATTATAAATCATAACTATAAATTAATTATAAATGTTTTACTGTCTGACTTTTTAAGACAATTTCACCAGCCCCTTCTCCAGATATAACTGTTTTCAGTTGGTATCTTCTACAAAAAAAAAAAAGAAAAAAAAGTTCAAACTCTTTATTCAAGGTCCATCATGATAAAAACCAACACCTCTCTGTGCAGCCTTATCTTACCACTTAGACTACATTCCTTGTCTTCATCCTTCAGGGCATGTGTCTTTACCACCTTTTCCTGGAATTCTTTTAATTTTCTTTCCCACAGCAACTCCATGCACCGCCCCCCCCCACCCCTCTCCCATGGGCTGAGTTCGTGATTCCAACTCTTTTTCCATGACACCTTTTTCAGGCTTCATTAAAGCACTTACTGCATTGTGGGTTTCTTTTTTGGTTTTGTTTTTGTTTTTTTAAGATTTTATTTATTTACTTGTCAGAGAGAGAGAGAGAGAGCACAAGCAGGGGGAGAAGCGGCTCCCCACTGAGCAAGGAGCCCAATGTGGGACTCGATTCTAGAACCCTGGGATCATGACCTGAGCTGAAGGCAGCCGCTTAACCAACTGAACCACCCAGGCGTCCCACCGCATTGTTTTTAACAGTTACATAAGGGGTGTGTTTGTGTTTGTGTGTGTGCGTGTGTGCATGTGTGTGTGTGTTTGTATATATACGTAGATAGGTAGAAGTATCTCCAGTTAAAGGGGGAATTCTTTGAAGGCAGAGATGATGTTTCCTTCTTCTTAGTTTTCTCATTTGAGTGCCCAGCAATGTGAGATTTCTTTTTTCTTTTTTTTAGAGAGAGCGTGCACGCACAAGCGCACACGCATGCGTGTGTGTGGGGGTAGTGGGGGTGGCGCAGAGGGAGAGAGAGCCTCTCAAGGCCTGATGCCCAGTGCGGAGCCTGACGCTGGGCTGGATCTCAGGACCTGAGATCATGACCTGCGCTAAAACCAAAAGTCTGACGCTTCACTGACTAAGCCATCCAGGCACCCCTGCAATGTGAGATTTAAATAAATGCATCACCAATAAATTTATTCAGTTAAATTTTAAAACCTGCAGAGACTTTTCTCCTTCAATATTGGTAATTCCTGAATCACTAAGGAAGCCCCAGTTTCTCTTTACACGGATGTGCTGATGGTTTTGATTAAATAGACTTAAGATTTTGGAGGTATGTTGTCTGAGAGTTTAAATGACCATTTTTATAGTAGTTAGTAGCCACGTTTTGAGCTAGGTTTTATAGCTATGAAAACCACCTAGTGGAGTTATTTTAAAGTCCATTAAAAAAAGAAATGAGGGAGGGAACTAAGGACAAGCTCTTCCAGCTATGTAAGTGTTCTCTGAAACAGAGTCCAAATCTGTATGATTATATTTTAGAAATGGGCAAATTGGTTTTCCTTAATTTGTTTACTGAACTTGCAGTATTTATATTCCCCAAAGTCATAAGAAGTAAGTCCTCCTCTCCTGCTACATTGTACTCATTGCTCCTCTGTCCTCATTTTTGTGTGTCCTTGAAGAAAGTGAAAATAATGGGGAAACTTTTCTATCTTTATAGGATTGTTTAAATGGCCTTAACCCTTTGCAGCCTTTTGTGACAGTACTCTCCATTCTTAATCATCCCTGGTCTTCTCCTGTGTTGTTTTTTTGTCGCATGTGGGTGTCCTCACTCTACCCTTGTCAAGATGATGGAGCGACATAGCCCATGTTTGATTATGCGGCGGGGCTTTTGTTCAAAATTCTAAATAATTTTTTTTTAAATGGCTGGAAATTTGGGATGTGATTCATTCTTCCCTCTTCAGTTTATACTATTGTCGTCTTAAGTTTCAGAAGTATAAATATCCGATGTATTGCAGTAAAACTTCTACAGTTTGCTAATGTGTTTAAAATCAGCCTCAGTAGTCTCCTACGTCGGTCACACCTCAAAGGTATATCTGTTTGCTTTTGTGAAAAGTCTCTACGGCCTCCTTCACACACACCGTTGACCCCTGAGAGACAACATCCTTTTCCTGAATCAGATTCTGAGACAGGTGTCATGTATTCCACACCTTTCCATGTCACCATTCTTTTCATGCCTTGCCAATCCCTGCTTGTCCTCCCAGACTCGTGAGGGCCCACCCGCTTCCCATCTACCCCTCCCCCCGGACCGCCCCAGAACAAGCATGATTTGGAAGGCAGTTGACATGGACTAAAAACGCTTTGTTGCCCCCCACCCTTGTAATTTTTTTTTATCATGGTAAAATATACGTAATATAGAATTTACCATCTTACCTGCTTTTAAGTGTACAGCCCAATGGCATGAAGTACACTCCCATGGTAGTGCAACCATCCCCACTCTGGGTCTCCAGAACTTTTCCATCAGAACAAACCGAAACCGTGTACCCATGAAACATTCCCATTTTCTCCTCCCCCCGGTCCCTGGCATCCACCATCCTACTTTCTGGCTTCATGAATTTGACCTTCTTAGCCCTTTCAGTCACTCCCTGTGGGCAGCCGAAGGCTTCAGCTGGGGGTAGGGGTTTGCTTGGTCCTTCTCATCCTTTTCACTGTGAAATGACTAGTCTCAAGGGTATTTTTTGAAATCTCAGGTACTGGTGAGACACAAAAGAAATCTGAGAGACAAAAGTGATCATTCCAGAGCTGTGTATTAAGAGAAAAAGGAGTTATTCAGCAGTGCAGAGCCAAAGCTTGAAGGAGGGGTCTGTGAGGGGCTGCAGGTGTCACTTCTGTGATGAATGAAGGGAACCATGGATTATTCACATAGAGGAACAAGGACACACATAGGGCTTTCTTAGATGCTTGGCATTTGTTATAAGGCTATGGGAGGAATTAAAGATCAGGAAGTCATCTCAGGAGGTCTCAGAAAACTAGAAAGCTATTCAGATCCAGCGCCCATCTGACAATCATTATTATTATCATTCTTGTCCCATCAAAAGAAGTCTTCCATGGCAACCTACATCATGGCGATTCAGCTCTGTTTCTGCACTCGCCCAGTTAACCAGCGCCCTTGAGCAGATACGCTCCTCTGTCCATGTCACATGCACCTCTACTAGATAGAATTTGGCCAGTGCCCATTAAACAGAAGGTGCCTCCGTCCCTGCGTGGGCAGCTTTCTTGTACCACTGCCTCCAGATTAGGAGGCATCGTGTTTCATTCGGCAGAAGCTGATGATGGGGTCAAGGGGCTCCAGCCATGGAAGCTAGAGGCTTCTCAGGAAGAAACAGCGGTGAGCTCCTTCATGTGTGTACTATGTGGAGGGACACTGGGAAGTGTGAGCAGAGGTTGGTAGGGACCAGATGGTGGCCAGCCTTCTCTGTCCCTTTAGGAAAGCCTACATTTATTGTTAACTGCTGCGAGTCAGCAGCTACTTGGAATCAGGGGAGCAATACGGTCCTTTGCAGATCAGACTGGTAACAGTGTGCAAACTGAACAGAGGGAAGGAAGAGACTGCTGGTGGGATATGAAAGCTTTTGCAGTTATTGAAGTCAGGAGACTAAGCTCACCAAAGGTAATTACAAAGAAAGAAGGCCAGAACCCCTGCCTCATGGTACTTGCACAAGTAAGAGGCAAGAGAAAAGTGACAGGGGCCCAGGGCTTTCTTATTACAACTACATGTTGCACACTGAGTTGACCACATCATGGTAACAGGACTTAACCTGCTACTTTGGAGCTTTACGTGTAGTTACTCTTTATTTTTTTTATTTTTTTTATTTTTATTCTTTGCCCAAGGGGTACAGGTCTGTGAATCATCAGGCTTACATCTTTCACAGCACTCACCAAAGCACAAACCCTCCCCAATGTCCATAACCCATCCACCCTATCCCTACCCTCCCACCCCCCAGTAACCCTCAGTTTGTTTTGTGAGATTAGGAGTCTCTTATGGTTTGTCTCCTTCCCCATCCCATCTTGTTTCATTATTTTTCCCTCCCTNCCCCCCAGTAACCCTCAGTTTGTTTTGTGAGATCAGGAGTCTCTTATGGTTTACATGTAGTTACTCTTAAAGCAAATAAATGAAGACTAAGAATGACCATTTACTGATATTGTGTTAAAAGCTACTATTACATTTTTTTTTAAGATTTATTTATTTATTGTAGAGGGAGAGAGCACAAGCAGGAGGGGCAGAGGGAGAAGGAGAGAGAATCTTAAGTGGACTCTGCGCTTAGCGCGGGGCTGGAACTCATGACCCTGAGATCGTGACCCAAGCTGAAATCCATAGTCGGACACCCAGCCGACTGCACCACCCAGGTGCCAACTACTACATCTTTTAAGAGACATACATGTAGGGATGGTCATTAAATGGATTAATAACATAAGGGTTTGTCTAATTTATTCCATTTAATAAATGAGTTGGCTATTCCAATATTAAAGGAAAAAAATAATAATTGTAGTCCTTCATCAGTGACAGTGGAATTCTGGTTCCTATTGATCTGCTTGGCCATAGTTAAGATTCAGGAAGAGACCTGCAGAATGGCAAGTACTGTATTAAATGCACTACCTGTCAACTGTGCTTAAGCCTGTGGATTACCATTTCCATGTGTGTCTACAGAATATCACCTCTTTACATGTTTTCCCAAGAAATCTCAACTGTACCAACATGTAATGACTTCAGTAACCATTACTAAAGATTTGTGGGGCCAGCTGAGGGTCATACCATGCAACACACAACAGTCCTTTCTCTGTAGAAAGAGAAAATTTTCAGCCTTTTATTATCAAGAAGAATTTAATTACCGTTTTTTGTTTCCTAACCACATCCTTTGGAAGATGCCTATAGTTTTACCCCAAGGGACTTACCAGTGAACGTCCCCAGCAGTCAAAAGCGTGTCTCCCTATTTGTTTGAATAAGCTCCAACAATATATCCTTAAACATTTTTATTATGCCAGCAGCATACCAGCATTATAGAAATAAGGAAGCAGGATGGGAGGAGAAGGCAAGAAAGAGAAAGGGGGAAAGAGAGAAGTGGGGGAAAGAATAAATACAGGGAGCCGAAAGATGAAATACAAATATCTGATAATTCCACTTTCCAGGGGGAAGTCATCGCTCATGAACTGGCTCTTGCATATATTCTGAACATTTTTCTTCATTATCATGAAATTCAAAAAATGTTTTTCCAGTTTGCCCCAAACCAGCTCCATTTGAGGGGAAGCTGTTTGGGGGTCCTGTCTTGATCACTGCCTTCCCACTCAAATTTCAGAGGCTGCATATACTCTCCTGTTATACGATGAGCTGTTGGAGTGGTCGGATCGGCCCCTCCGGGAGTTCCTGACTTACCCCATGCAGACAGAATGGCAACGCAAGGAGCACCTGCACCTTGCTATCATCCAGAATTTTGACCGAGGCAAAGTAAGTAGCCCTACTCACCCGTGGTCTGTCTCAGGGTGGTTGTGTTGGTGTCGTGTTTCATTTCATTTATAGTGTTTTCATGCCCACCTCTTCAAGCCAGGCACCCTCAGATTTTAACGCGCATTAAAAACACCCAAGAAGGAGGAAAGGAAAAGTGAATTGGGGTAAATCGGAAAGGGAGACGAACCACGAGAGACTGTGGACTCTGAGAAACAAACTGAGGGTTATGGGGGGGATGGGTGAGCCTGGTGGTGGGTATTAAGGAGGGCATGTATTGCATGGAGCACTGGGGGTGGTGCATAAACAATGAATCTTGGGTCACTGAAACAACAACAACAACACACACCTAAGAGTTTGCTGAAATTCCTAGGTCCACCTCTAGACATTCTGGTTGGGTATGTCTGGCATGAGGCAAGGGATTTTGTGACTTTAACAAAGACTCGAGGTTGCAATGTGTACAACTTTGGGGCCATACTTTGAGAAACACTGGTCTGGAGGTTTTGACACCTAGGTATTTGATTCTCTGAAAAACCATTACCGCCCCTCACCTACCACCCCAAATTAGCATGTATTCTGCCCCATTCCCCCTTTTTTTTGGTAAGGTAAACTGAAACTGACTTTGTTTCAAGAACGTCACGGCATCCCTTCATTTAAGAGATCCCGCGGGGCGTCGCAGAACCTCACTGACCTGCTGATGCCATTCAGCCCATTACCTCACTGCACCTTGTCTCCCTCCTCAAGGACTTGCAATACCCTTTAGGAAAGCTTAAGGATCTGGCCACAGTTGTTAATTTGATTTGAACATTTGGATGCTTTGGTGATACGTGTCTTAGATTTAAATGTATCTCCCAAAATGCCAAGGTTAAACAGGAGACTAAAATACAAACAGTGGCTGTACTTCTTTTACAAAACATAATTGCATAATTTGATGCAAGGAAATTGCCTCTTTCCTATCCTCCTTTATTATGTATCTAAATACCCCGACATATCATTTGTTACATTAATAGCGAGGAAATGCCTTTGTGTCCTCCTCCAATGAAGTTTCCATCTATAGGATAAGCTGTTATAAAATCTCTGTTCTGCTTATCTTGGCCCTTCCAAGGGCCCATGGGTTAAATGGCTCATGCCCACCATTTTTGTACCACCCACATTCTCAGAATTGCTTTTACATTTTTAAGTGTTTGAAGATACCACAAGAAAAAAGAATATCTGACAGATGAAAATTACATGAAATTCGCATTTTGGTGTCCTTAGATGATAGCGTTGTTGCAACACAGACAAGCTTATTCATTGTGGCTGCTTTTGTGCTTTAATGGTGGAGTTGGGTAGTTGTGACAAGGACTGTTGCCCACAAAGCCCAAATTATGTACTGTCTGGCCTTGTGCAGAAAAAGTTTGCTGACACTTGGGCTAGATGAAAGAATTTTTGCATTTCTGCTGAGAGTAACCATCTGGGTTAGATCCTCACAATTTACAAGTGCAATTGAGCCAAGCAAGGACTCCAGCACACCAGCTGTGGATAATTGGGCCTTAGGGGTCAGTGGTAATTCCCTCCTTAGCACCGAGGGCCCATTTATTCATCTACTTGGCCATTGTGGAACTGTAGTTATTTCAAGATGATGATTCTGAAATGACACCAGAAAATGTTTCCGCACCATATGTTGTTCGTGCCTGTTGTGGTGGATTATATTTTCTCACTTCCTAAAGATTTTTAATAATTTACATGTTAATTGCATGCTGGTATCAAACTTGAAGTGGCAGTGGTACTATTAAAGGTAGATTATAAAGATTAGGAAGTTAGGCTTGATGATCTGAAAGCAGTCCCAGCCTGTCCTCTGACTGGAAATGAGTAAATGTCGTGGGATCGTTAGCATTTGTATCATTCGTTTATCCACAGTGTTGGGAGAACGGCATCATCTTGTGCCGGAAGATTGCGGAACAGTACGAGAGTTATTATGACTACAGAAACCTGAGCAAGATGAGGGTAAGGAACCTGGATGCATGCTAAGCAGGCGATAGCATCCTTTTTTCATTAACTTTTCAGTATCGTTCTATAAAATTAACTTGATCATCTCGACCTGTCTTGCAGAAAGCTTCTTTAAGAGAAGTCTTTCCTCTGCAGCATACTCAGCTGTTTATACAGAGAAATAGCAAATGCTTCTGATTAGTACACGGAAGTGAGCCTTTGATCTCTTCTAAACATCACGTCTGAAATGTACAATCTAATCCATGATTGACTCTTTTAGTTTACTGTTTGAAGAGAATCTCACTTGTAGGCACATCTCTACCACAATGTACCATTCTTAGTCCCCCAGTCTGCACAGCAAAACTGTAGACATGGCTAGCTAACCCATTTCTAACTACTTCAGGGCTAAATTCTACAGATGTCATCTCTCTTTAGCTTCAGCAATGTGTGTTGTTTGCTAAGTCAGAACCAAGGTCTTAGTACCCGAGAGCTGAGGGAGTTCAATATTCTGTGTCCCTGAACCAAACATTTTGCGTTTCTTTTCTTTTCAGGTTCAAACAGGTCCCTCTTGCCCTCTGAGTCCTTACTCTTCAGAGCCATGAGCTTTTTGTGTCCTCTTATCATACTTAAGTTCTGCAGGGTTTCTAAAATAGGAAGAAGATTATGATGTTGCCTTTTAATTCTGAGGTAGCAGTTTATGAGATGGTATTGTCAACCTTTAACAGCTCGTAAAATCCCATACCCCACAAGTAACTCACTCAGCCTGCGGGAACTGGTCCTTGCTGCCCGTATAGTATTTCATGCCAGAAGTTCATCGATGTTTCTCCTAACACGAAAACCAAAGAGAAAAAACAAAAAACCTTGTTTTAACTTCAGTCCATCATGCTGGCTCTGGCAGGCACTGCAGTTTTATATAAAAATGTGTCTGTGCTTCTCTTGGCATACACCCCTTGTAACAGAAGCGAGGTTACAATGTTTACCCGGGAGAGCCCTTGGATACAATAGTCACTCCGATTTTTATAAACCCAAAGCATTACACTTCATGCCAACTGCTCTTTGGGGTGCTGTTACTAGGGGCAGGGGGAGGGGGAGAAGTTTTCAAGAGCAATATGAGTCTTTCTCCGTAAACCCTGGGGATGATAATACCATGAATGGAAAACCATAAGCTTTATGTGCTTCATACTGCCAACATTGTCAGAGACACACTTAAGAGCTTTCAGCCCAGACAGCACTTTGCATGATGGGTCTCCTTGGGTTTGGTTTATCCCTGTTCAACCTGTGCAAGCTTGCACCTTCCAAATGTCCTGAATTACCATGACCAAGGAGAACCAAATCCACAGGTGAGTATATCTAACACTAGAATTCTCCAGAAAGACTGGGCCTCTAATAGTTCATTCATTTTTTTAAAAATTCATGTTCATTTTCATTTAATTGTGAAGAAAATATTAACTTGATAGGCTTTGTGCATAGAAATTATTTTCTCTGGTGAGAACATGGAATAATATTTGATCCTTTAAAAGCAGGGTCAGCAACCTATAGCCTGTGGACCTGGCTGGACTGAGCCGTTGTGACAGGGACCATATGGCCTGAAAAGCCTATACTCTTTATTCTCTGACCATTTCCAGAATCAATTTGCTGATCCCTGCCTTAAAGCACGGAAAGGGAGTGAAACCTTCTTTTCTGCAAACCAAAAACTACAATGAAATTCTTCATATAGAAGAAATACCCTCTTCTAGAAATAGGGAGAGCTGAAGGATGAGATAAAATTCTTAGAACTTCTCCTCTGCTTTCCTAGATGATGGAAGCCTCTTTGTATGACAAAATTATGGACCAGCAACGTCTTGAACCAGAATTCTTCAGAGTTGGCTTTTATGGGAAAAAATTTCCATTTTTCTTAAGAGTAAGTTAACGCACTATTTTATTTGTTGTTATACTCCCAAAATATGATATCCCAGTCAAGAAAACTAAGATGTTCAAAGACACTTTGTCCTTTTAGAACAGTAAGAGATTTTCCTTTAACTTTTTAGTGTGCAGACACTGTACCAAACCTAGAATACCTTATTTTGAATAATTTCCCAAGCTATCAAACAATGATTTGATTTTTCTCCCTAAATTTCTAAATGCACTGTATCTTATGAGCAATCTTTGGAATTATAGCTGCTCCCCTGTGGGACTGATATTTACCATTCTGTTCAGTCTGTGATTTCCATAGAGTTAGCACTAGAGAAAAATGGCAGGGCATTGCAGGCGACATAAAACACCGCAGTCTCACGTCTTGTAGAAACTCCCTCCAGAATCACGTGAAGAGCCCCGTTAGCGGTTTTGTGAAAAGGTAAATGTCATCCAACCAAGAGATCCCATTTATTGCTAGTATAAACTTCTTCTACCAAAAAAAATCTTCCAGATGTTCTAAGTTACCTAGTGGATCATAAAATACTTGACTCTGTTCTGACCATTTTTTACATTGTGCCAAGTCATATGTTACATGCTTGAAGACTTATCTTAACCCTCCAGTGTATAACATCTTACTTAGACTTACTCACATGGAAATACTGGTTGGGAGAGGAAATGTACCTCCCCAAGTAACTAAGGAGAAGTTTCTGGAATACTTTAGAAATTCAGTGAATTCATTGTAAACTTTAAATCTCAGCATACCAAAGTATTTTCTAATTTCTAAAGTATTCCAGAAACTTCTCCTTAGTTGCTTGGGGAGGTACATTTCCTCTCCCAACCAGTGTTTTGCCCTGCATCTTGCTTTAACTGCCAGCACATATGAATAAATATAGGAGGGTATACTTGGAGGAGGAGGGAGAGGAGAAAGATTGGACTTCATTATTTGTTTAATAATCATTAACTTGTCTCCCTTTTAGAAGGAAAGTTTTATATGTATTTGCTTATTCATATATTTGCATATAAATTTTATATGTATACACATATACACTAAATGTAGGTCTAGAGTCCAAAATATCCAAACACCATAGGCAAAAATTCATTTTAGTGTTACATCAAGCACACACTCAAATGACAGGTTGATTGAAATGACCATGTATTTCAGCGCCATACAGACATGAGTAAAATCTCCTTGTTGGGTTAAAAGGGAATCTGTGTGATGGTGTACATGGTCACATGGCTGACTCTGCAGATGGACCTGAGGACAGAGGAAAGCTTGATTCTAGATCAAAAACAGAGACAGGTTTAGAACACTTGCCGACTGAAAGACTGAGTTTCGAAAGTGGACATTCTAGGCCAGGGCTGTCATCAGCAACCCCTTGCCGAGTGTACATGGCCAGGATCCAGGTGGTGGGTAGAAGGGGGACAGTCTAACACAGAGCTGGAGACCCCGCAGGAGGGTCCAGATGTAACTCTGGTGCAGCACACCCCCTTCCCTTCTCGGCTCAAAATCAGGCAAGGTGAAAGGTTACTTTTTTTTCCTCATCATACTCAGGGCTAATTGATCTGTTACATATAGTGGGTACAGTGTTTGCAAATCATAATATTGCCTACAAAAATATTTTAATTTCTTTTAAAGATCAGAAGAAAAAAGTGAATTTTTTGATTGAAGAAATTGTTAAAATATATTAAGTTGTCTAATATTATTATTAGATAATATTAATTATCTAATATTATCTATCTAGATATTAATTATCTAATATTAATAGATAATTATTAATTAGATAATAATATTAAAATATATTAAGTTGTCTAATATTATATATTAGATTATTATGTATTTATTTGTCTCTATACCACATCAGCCTCTCAGTATGATTTTTAATCCATTTTTATAGAGGAAGCGGCCCACAAATGTCATATGTAGCCCTGATCAAATTCTGAGTTCAGTTAGCAAGTGACCTGTAAAGTATCTTAGATGTTTGTCTTGTAAATGAAACTGTGATAATTAAAAGTATAAAGTTTTTTTAAAAATCAGAAGTAGGGCGCCTGGGTGGCTCAGTGGGTTAAAGCCCCTGCCTTCGGCTTAGGTCATGATCTCAGGGTTCTGGGATCGAGGCCCGCATTGGGCTCTCTGCTCAGCAGGGAGCCTGCTTCCTCCTCTCTCTCTGCCTGCCTCTCTGCCTCCTTGTGATCTCTGTCTCTCTCTCTCTGTCATATAAATAAATAAATAAAAATCTTTTTTAAAAAAATAAATAAAAAATAAAAATCAGAAGTAGTTTAGGAACCACAATTTTAAGGGGAATTTAGCAAATTACAAAACCGAATTGGCTCATAAAATAAATTTTTTTACAAAGTCAATTAAAATAAATCAACCTGTTAGTAGTCTTTTCAAAACAGCTTTTCTAGATATAAACAGCACTTTCTTCAAAATGAAGAGAAGGGTCCCCCTCTATTGGTTTCTAAAGGGCACCACACCCTTCAGAATCATGGGGCTGCACCTCTTCTTAGGAAATCAGATTCTATTCTGCCCTTCGACTTGAAAACAAGCAAATATCAACATCAAAGATTTCCTTATTGATCAATTCCAAGATAATTTTTCAAGCGGCAGTAAATTAACACATTTATATAAGCATATGATCTAAGTAGTTTTTTTACCCTCATGAAAAATTGACAATCTCTTTATGCACAGAATATCTCTGAGTAGTGATTTGTCTGAGGAGAATGACCAAGGTCAAGGATGAGAGAGAGATTTATTTTCACTGTATGCTTTCTACTGTTTGGGCTTTTTTTTTTTTTTTAACCATAGATATGTATTTCTGTTTCAAAAGAAAAAAAACAGTAGAAAATTTAAGTATTAGCAAATGTGACCCAGCAATTCTACTCCTAGGTATATACTCGAGAGACCTGAAAACATATGTTCACACAAAGACCTGTACACAAATGTTCATAGCAACATTATTCACTCTTGCCAAAAACTAGAAGCAGCCCAAATATCCATCCACTGATGCAGGAATAAACAACATATGGTATATCTATGCAGTAGAATATTTAGCAATAAGAACGGAATGAAGTACTTATATACACTACAAAGTGGACAAACTTTAAGTATATGTTAAGTGAAAGAAGCCAGTCAAAATACTGGCTGTACAAAATACATGTTGTATCTTTCCATTCGTGTGAAATGTCCAGAATGGGCAAATCCATAGAAACAGAAAGTAGATTAGTGGTTTCAGAGGCTGGAGGGGTGGTGGAGGAAACAGGGAGCGACTGCTAATGGGTACGAGTTTCTCTTCGAGGTAATGAAAATGTTCCCACGTTCGAAATGGTGATAGTTGCTCAGTGAACATATTAAAAACCTTCAAAAGGGGGTATTATATGGTATGTGAACTATGTATCAAAGCTGTGATGAAAAAAATGTATTGATGGGGGGAAATGCTTAATTCCTTTTCATTTCTTGACAACACCAGTATCAGTCCCCAAATTTATGTCAGAATGACTTCCTAACACTGTTGAATGACGATATGCTTGGAGTAACCCCTGGTTTTATACACTGCTGTAATAGGTAAGCATTGCCTCAAAAAGATTGCAGTTATTAGAGTACTTGGATATTTATTTGGGGACTTCTGTAATATGCACTATATATATGTATATAGTCTTATTTTATCAAGCAAATTTATTATCTTTTGAGTAGAATAAAAAATAGCATCAGTAGATATAGCTTCTTTTATGTAGAAAGTTTTAAATATGGGATTATGTGGGGGTCCTGATTTCTAGGTAGTCCATCTTCGCCTGTGTTATCCGAGGATCATGATTTGGGGGTTTGTGAGGAATTGCGGCAGGTTTTCAGAGCCCACTCCCTGCTGTTTCCTCTGCTTGCCTGCAGCTGTTTTTTCTCAGCTGCACCCGTCAGCCCCCTGTCCCTGGCCCAGATTTCTTCCTTAGGACGTTTGTGCAATCGTAGGAACCTCATTAGGCTGAGAAATGCTGAGAACCTTGGGCTTCAGCTAGCTCCTCAGACCATGAACCACTCCCTCTTTCTCTTGAAGGTCTTCAGGGCATGTCACCCACAACCTTTTGTGGTGCCAGTAGCAACTAGGAGTTTTTTCTGGCGGTACCGGCCGTGTCCAGCAGACAGAGCTCAGGCCTTGGACCCACATCTGAGCTTGAATACACTATGCGTAGACAAAGTACAGAAGGATCCTCGGTTCCCAATTCTAAAATGGGCAGGATGTGGGAGTGACTACCTCTCGGGTTTAGTGGGTTAAGTAAGATACGTGCAGAGTGCCTCTTCAGTGACTGTTTTCAACAGTTGGAACTTCATAACCATTACACTGGCGAGTTCCCTCTTATTTACCCTGACCAGTGATGTGCTGTAAGGAAACCTGGCCCAATTTCCAGCTCTCTAGCCTACCTCAAGGATTACCTTCACCATTTTTACCCGAACGAGAGACAGGCCCCACCCACAGAGTACTTATACATCTTACAAAACAAAACAAAACAAACGAACAACAGCAACTACAAAAACAGAAAAAAAATGTGCCCAACGTTTGGCAAGTCCCTGAAAATCCCAAATCTCAGTTTGGCCCAGTAAATAAGATTCTTGGCCACAGGAGGCAGAACTGAGTTGGTGATGGCAGAGAAGTTTCCTGTGCCAGGCCTGCTGAGAGTGGGAACACAAACAGGCTCCGTCTTCCTTTCTTCCATGCCATGATCCAGTGTGGAGGCCCATCTCTGTGGCCGTCATAAAAAATGCAATAAAATGCATTTTTTTTGAGATCGCATTTACTTTTTTCCTCCTTATTGAGAATTTATCCACTAAACGCTGATACCCAGCTTATATTAAAAAAAAAAAAATCTTTGGGTGCCTGGGTGGCTCAGTGGGTTAAAGCCTCTGCCTTCGGCTCAGGTCATGATCTCAGGGTCCTGGGATCGAGGCCCAGATCGGGCTCTCTGCTCAGCAGGGAGCCTGCTTCCTCCTCTCTCTCTGTCTGCCTCTCTGCCTACTTGTGATCTCTCTCTCTGTGTCAAATAAATAAAATAAAATAAAATCTTTAAAAAAAAAAATCTTTAACACATGCGCTCATTAGCATTTAGAGGGAACATGATGGCTTCGTGTCATGTTTTGGTGCTCTGAGAATCCAATGCCTCTTTGCACCTTAGCACATGAACCTGGAGGAGTGGCACATGCTGGTGACTCTGCCCAAAAGCAGTGGAGAAGGAAGCTCCTGATCCTTGCCCCACATTTTTCATGTCTGGGCAAATTTTTCAGACTGTCTTGGGTTTGTTTTGTTTTGTTTTGTTTTAAAGATGTTACTTATTGGACAGAGAGAGACACAGTGAGAGAGGGAACACAAGCAGGGGAAGTGGGAGAGGGAGAAGCAGGCTTCCCACCAAGCAGGGAGCCCGATGCGGGGCTCTGTCCCAGGACCCTGGGATCATGACCTGAGCCACCCAGGTGCCCCTGTTTTGGGGTTTTTTTGTTACACTGTATGAATGTGAGGCCTCTGCTCAGTTCTCGCCAGGGTCCTCTTTTTTGGCTTCTCTCTGTAATTAACGCACTCAATCACATGGCTCTCATTTCTTTGTTTATCTTGTGTCCAGAATAAGGAGTTTGTGTGTCGAGGGCATGACTACGAAAGGCTGGAGGCCTTCCAGCAGAGAATGCTGAATGAGTTCCCCCACGCCATCGCCATGCAGCATGCCAACCAGCCCGACGAGACCATCTTCCAGGCAGAAGCTCAGTGTATCCACCCCTAGGCAGACTGCATTGCAGTTGGAGCCACGGGCCGTTAGCTGCAGAGCGTTTTCCTGCAAGGTTGTTCAGCCTCTGGCCCCTTTGCTGTGTTCTCACTCTCCCTCTTTCTCACTCATCTTGATTTTAGCTTAGCTCCTTCTGAACAGAAGTGTTGTCATTATTGTCACAGTGTCAGTTGAAAGGAAATCCCTTAAGGATTCTGGTAAAGAATTTTTTTCCCTTTTAATTAAAACTTTTCTCTATCTCCACCCTGTTTTTAAAGCTCCTTTTAATGATTTTCCCTTAGAATAATTTTCCTTCAACATATCCTGTGGAAAGTGCTTCAGTTGGAGGAAATAATAGCATTATATTTACTGGCACATATCATTCACCCCCTTTTCTCTTGATAATTTTATTCTGGAAGGAAATGCAGAGAAGGGGGTACCTTAGTATCTTTGGGGAATTCTTGGCCATGGCATTTTGGACAGCCTTTGATGATTGCTGTATAATTGACACTTCCATTATCTAAATACAAACAACTCAACTGAAATTACCCATGCCCTGGAGACAAAGGGAATTCACCTCAGCACTCCTTTGTGAATGCTTCTGTCTCTTCCCGAAACTTAAGATCTAGAAGAAGACAAGAAACTCCCACTAATAATCATGGATACCATTTCAAGGTAGAAAATAAAATGCAACAGAAGCAAGAAATTATTTAAGGTAAAAGATTTTACTGCCTTTCTTTGAATGAGAGAAGAAGGTAAATATACAAGTAGATAGGATACCCTTTTATATCTTTAATTTAAATTCAATTAGCCAACATATAGCACATCAATTTGTTTTAGATGTAGTGTTCAGTGATTCTTATGATACCCCTTTAGTGTAATTTTTAAAGTATCAACTGCAAAAACACTCTGCTTATCAGCACAAGATTTGGGAGAGTGATACCACAAGTGTGGGAAGGCTGGAGACACAGAGCATCACACAGTTAAATATGAATCTGTGTCAGAACTGGTTACTGTCTTTGGTCATGGTTGCATGGGTATGTATACATTATTTTACAAACAGACATTAATTAAGAGGGGCCATTCATGGACTAAAGATAAGAGTCTCTCTTAAACAAGGATTAGAATAGTACAGTTCTGAGTACCTACGATCCAAGTCATTCCCACCCACCCCCCACAAGAAAAGAAAGGGAAAAAAAATCAGTGATAAATAAGTTCACAAGGTATAGACATGTGAATTTCTTTTCAAAAAGGATAGAATAGAATCACCTACCTGAAACTAATTCAAGCCTGTAGTTTGAAAAATGATTTCTTATGAACTGAGTTCTTGGCACCTTCTTGGCAGTTTTTTAAATGACTTCGACCCAGTGGAAACACCAGATTGTTACCCATCCTCTGTTCTCTGCCACAGCTCAGCTCAAGCCAGATTTCCATGGTGTTTGCCAAGTTGGGTTTCCTCCTTGACTTTTTAATCCTAGATTTGCAGATCTATGCTGTGACTCCCATCCCGGAGAGCCAGGAGGTCCTGCAGAGAGAGGGTGTTCCGGACAACATCAAAAGTTTCTATAAAGTGAATCATATCTGGAAATTCCGCTATGACAGACCATTTCACAAAGGCACTAAAGATAAAGAAAATGAATTCAAGGTACTGTGCAGTTCTTATTACCTACAGTTCCCTATGAGCTCTTTGGAACAAGCCCCATGATAAGTATTTACACAGAGTAGAGTCAAGCAATAGAACCAGAAGGGACCAGAAATCATTGAGTCTTGTTGATCTCAAACTCAGCTGTATATCAGAGTGCCATGGGGTGCTTTCCTAAACAAGCAGACTTCTTAGGAATCCTGACTCAGTAGGTCTGAGAGGCAGGCCTGGAATCAGCTTCTTTGTGACAGTGCTGGTGGCCCTCAGACTGGTCTTTGAGATGTCATGGTTGAGCTCAGTCAGTCCTGTCACTCATTCATGTTGAACCAACTGTGGGGACCGGAGGATATTTGTTCTCAGATACAGTAGTCTGCAGTGAGTAAAAAATGCTTAACCGACAGGGGAACAAAGATTCTGAGACAGGGAGCAGTTAGGTAGACTGCTGGTACAGTGGAAGATTTCCGTGCGATCTTCTGCTTTTTCTTGTTAGAATGGTGTTTCATTAGGACTTCTGAGAACACATGGAGTGAAAGAAAACTACAGATTTCCTGCATGTGCTGAGTTGTCCGTTCTCAGTAGCTGTAGTAAGCCTTGCCATCCGGAGCTCTCTAGGGCTGTCTCATAGCCCTCCTGGGGCATTGTGCCGCAGATACATTATCTCTTCTTTCCTTAATAGCAGTGACCAAGTGAGACCAGAGGGATCGCCGGTTAGTCAGTATTTCTCCCCTACAAAGAATGCAAAACAGACCTATTCCTGTGGGTTAATTGGCTTAGCTCCCTTCATCACAGAGTCTCTACTAAAGCTGGGAAAGGTCCTTCTCACACTATTAGCAGAGATCCTCTGATGTTAACTGTCCTCCTTGCATTTGCCTGTGGGTCAGTTCCCAGCGCCCCCAGCAGTAGCTCCAGGGATGGGGCACAGCTGGGTGATAGAAAGGGGAAGCTGGGGTCATTCTGCAGTGTCACAATGGGCCTCAACCCAGAGCAGTCCTCAGTGCAAGGAGGTCTGATGGGTTACCCTCAAGGCAAAGAAACTATGTGGAGACAGTACTGGATGTCATTGAAAAGATCCATGATCAATTTCTAGTCCTTTCGGATACTTATATTTTTCTTTGTGTCCCCCAAAACCAATTAACAATCATTAGTTTATGATAGAGTTTTCATAGCAGTTGTTGACACCGAATAGAAAGTCTGAGATCCCCTGGAGTCAGACTACCCGGAGACCCTACACTACGGCCCACACCTTCTAGTACCTTCTCCTTTGTGCTTTCCGCTGCAGCGCATTTCCTCATGGCCATCACTTTAAGTATTTATCAGTGGTATAGCAATCCCCCTACAAAATAATGGTAAATCTGGCTCCTTACTGCTTCCAGCCCTCGGCATCTGGCACCAAACTGTCCCTCCAGAAGCCTCATCTGTGCCGCAGCCCACTCACCCACCCTCCCTCTGGGCTCCAGTGACCCTGAACTTCTCTTCTCCATCTCCTGCTGCGCTCTTTCCCTTTCTCCAGCCACCCGCCCGGGCCTCTGCGGGGGCCGCTTCCTGCCGCCTGCCTTGCTCCCCCCTCCCTCCGCCTGGCAAACTCCTACTCGCTCTTCAGCATTCCGCTCACGTGTCACCTCCTCTGAGAAGTGCTGTCCTCCTCCCACCGGCTGCTGTGCCTGCCTGCTTCCTTCTGCTCTCCCCTAGCACCGCAAGCATTCCTTTCTCTTTGCCCTGAGCCCTTCCCTGGCCGCTCACCTCCCTGTCACCGTTGTCACTGCTGTCACAGGGACTCTGCCGTATTCGTTTCAGTCTATCGTGGCTGACACGAAGAAATCCTCCCATTTTCTGTTGCTCTGGAATAAGTGGCACTATTTCAGGGATTTTATGAAGTTTATTATCCTCTCGAGAAAAACAAGGCCTGGACGCAGAAACATGGTTGACAGAAGAGAAATCTGTCGTCCACGGCGGCTCTTACTAAGGACCAAGGCAGCTGTGGCTTCACGTGTCATGGGGGTGCTCTCCTGGCCAGGGGAAGCCTCGGTTCTTTACATACAGATCCTCCTGGGTGATGGCAGTTGAGAAGGGCATGAGAAAATGTGGCACAGTGAGGAGGTCAGAAGTTCTAGTAGGTAGGGTCCAGGACGTAGAATGTACCCCCAGGCGGGTCACATTGCCTCCTTAATGCTTAGCCTCTTCCTCTGTAAAATAGAAAGATGGAGCCATGTGATTCTTCATGGACCTTTCCTCCGTGAGGACGTTACTCTTCTAAACCTGTGTTGACTACGCTGGTGCTATTACCCCTTCCGGATAAAAACGGCAAGACCTTAAGGAGTGAGGGGGCTTTAAATTGGAATTTGAAAGAACTAGCAAAGGAAGTCACGTGGTGGTCTGTTACTCTATCTTAAGCATGCTGTCTGAAGTAGACCACGTAGTCCCCGAAGGAAAGTGTCCGACAACACAGAGTGGGAATGATTAACACGGCGTCAGTGGTATCTTACTGTGACAGCTTCTCGAGTATAAAGGGATTGTCCAGTAGAAGGGATACTGAAGTAAAGCCTACAGAAATAAGCAAACCTGACCAAATTGAATGGCTGACGTTAGTCATAGCTCAGTAACTAGAAAGAAGGGGCACTTGGGAACTTAATTTGTTTTGTATTCCATAGAGTCTCTGGGTGGAGAGAACATCATTATACTTGGTGCAGAGTTTACCTGGAATTTCCCGCTGGTTTGAAGTGGAAAAGCGTGAAGTGGTAAGCATCAGAGCTTATTCTCAAGTTCTTTCTCATCACACTTGCTCACTGGGAGTCAGGCCATATGCTAATTGCTTCTGCTGTTGACTCCGAGTCCCCAGAAGCACACAGAGTAAGGTAGTGAATGTGTACGGTACTGACCACGGTGACCAAGGCTTGAAGGGGCACGTGACTGTTACCCTAGTCCGGCCAGCAAGAGGCATTCCTCAGAACTGTGACTACAGAGTAGAAACACCGCAGGCCCTTGAGTCAAAGAGCTGGAATTCGAATTACCATAGGCCACTGGGAAGAGGTTCTCTGCCTTGTCTTATTTAATCATCCCACCAAAACTAGGACGTATGTATCCCTCTCCCTCTTTTTACATGTTTTAACCAGAAGTTAAAAGCATTTGCCAGAAGTCTCACATCAAGACGTTGAGAAAGGATAGGCTGGAACCCAGATCCCCGCACCTGAAAAGCCAGTCCCATCCATCTCTTTGAGCTCAGTTTCCTTGCCGGCAGCATGAGGCTGGCGCCCGGCCCCAGCTCGTTATCCGATGTTCCGTAGCTCCGTGCTGTTCCTGATGGCGGTGGCAGGGAGGTGGGCGTGTGAGTCTCACTGAGCCGTCCTGGATGAATACCAGCTGGAAACCAATGGGTGTCCTAGAGCCTCGAAACCCCAGCACCCAAGAACTGTTCAGGTGGTAAAACAGGCCCCAGTTTGGGTGCTGCCAGCAGCTGTTTCCGGGTGAGACCTAGCCTGCTGCCCGTGTCGCTCCTCAGCCTGGCAGCCTCTTGATGGCAGCCCTGCAACCAAGTGGCATCCTTCTCCCTCACTTGCTACATCCGTCATGACTGAAGCCAGCCCTGAAATGGCCGTATCCTCTAGCTGATCGAAAACGTGACAGTTGGGAAAATATCATTTCACCCCTTTCTTTCTGAGGTAATAAGCCTCCTCTGTCACTGAATACATAAGAGCAGCTCCGTCCCAAATGGTCTTCCAAGAGTGGCCTGTCCTCCCTGAAATCTCACTAAGCTTTGAAATCACTCATCTTATCATGTTCGATGAAGCTAAGGGTTTAGTGGCATTTTCCTTTTACGGTGCTGAAAAATTCACATGGCTTCCTAAAGAAACAGAACTCAGTTCAGTAGATTGCCTCAGTTTAGTCCGATTCTTGTAGGAATCAAGCGTCCCCAAAGCTGGTTGCTTACATGGTATACCCTGGCACCTTGCATGGAAGAAGGGAGGCTGCTAATCAGTCTCGTAGTCTTATTATGCTTCATGCTGAATCAGCCCAGCCCAAAAAATGTTCTTAGTCATCTAGGACTGCATTAGTGATGCAGAGAGCCTTTTCAGCTACTTAGCACTCACCAATGGTCCTAACCTTTGAAATATTACCCCCCACCTCCCCACCCCCCATCACACACACACACACACACCTCATAAAAAGTACCATGCTGATGATTAAAGAAGCATGACAAAATACAACCTTTCAAACATCAGCTGCCTACTTTATTAGAATATATAATCTTATATTCTTTCAAACCGAACAAATTAAATTGGGCTACTTTGTTCTCTGCACACAGCCCACTCAGCAACCTTATGTCTTTCTCTTGTTCCCACTGCCTAAATGTCCCCACCTTCTATTGAAGTTGCTGGTTTACTGCTTCAGTGCATGGTGTATAAGGCCCTGGAGATCAGGGGCACACAGTAGGTACTAAATGAATGTATGCCAACCTGAATTGAAATTCCTATGTACAATGCCAAAATTTAAAAGATTCTGAAAACCAGAAGATGTTTTCATTATTTCAGCTCCACATTCGATTGGTAATAAGCCTAACCTGATCTGATGTAAGACCATTTATGATCTTTATTTTGCTTAGTATGAACATTCGTATGTTTTACTACAGAAATTTGGTTAAAGAGAATTTCCCCAGATCCTGTTTGAGGATTACATAGTAGACTTCACGTGCTGTATATTATGTTTCTAAAATCTGAAATTTTCTTAGTTGTGAAACGTCTGGCACCAAAAGTTTTAGATGAGGTGTGGGCCTTTATTCTCTAAATCACAGCCCCAGAATACATTACCCCATTCTTTCAAAGATAACAATGCCTTCAAACTGTTTTCTCGGTTAATTGTTCTTATTGTCTTGAGAACAAACAAAAAAATCTTTTTCTGGTTAATAAGCTCATTTTAAAAATTTTAAACAAGATTAAAACACTACAAAAGAACTGTGTGACAACTTTTTAAATTCCAACTACAGATAATGAGAATATTTTCACATGTCATTTAATGTCCATCAGAAAATCATGTGGCTCTTACTTTCAGAATATATGCAGAATCCAACCCCTCTTCACCAGCCCCCAGTAATAGTGCCATCTAGTGTCTGATTTCTGCAATAGTGTCCTAAGTGGTCATGTGTTTCTACCCTAACCCCCTGCAGTCATTTTTGTGCACTACACCCAGCGTTGTGCTTTTAAATTTAAGTTGTATCATACAAAAGTAAAGAAAATATATAACGAACCTGATTTACCCATCATTTTACTTAACTATCAAAAAGGCCAATTTTGTTTTACCAGCACCATCCTGTTTTATAATGGATTTTTTAAAAGTAAATCTCAGATATCATATCATTTCATCTATAAATAATTATGTATATTAACTAAAAAATATAACCACAATATCATACATTATCGCATCTAAAAAAATAACACTAATTCCTTGACATAAGATATCAAGTCAGCATTCACACTTCACCAAGGGTGTGTTTATTTTATGAGTTTTGTTTTTTTGTCATTTGTTGTTTGAATTCAGATCCAAATAAGGGCCATACATTGCAACGGATTGAGAGGGCTCCTAAAGTCTCTCTTGATCTATAGGTTCTCCCTGAACTGCTTTTTTGCCTTGCAACTTGCAGACTGAATCATCTGGGTAATTTAACATGTTTCTTTGTCCCTATATATATATATTTTTTGTAAATTGGCAGTTAGATTTAGAGGCTTAGTGCAATGTTGTTGTTTTGGATTTTTAATTTTTATTATTTTTTTTGCAAGAGTACTTCATAGGTGGTGTTACATAGAAGCATTTATAGATGCTTCTGGTTGTCTCTTTCTTGTTGCTGCGTTGGCAGCCACTGAAGATGGCCTTATTCTATTGGGTATCACCAAATGGTGCTATTTTATTATTCCTTCTTTGTTTATTCATTGGAACACTTCTATAATGAGAAATGTTCCCTCATCCACTATATAAATACCCTGAGGTATAGGAAAGGAAAGATAATATCCTACAGAAGTAACCAGAGAAGTTTTTGTTTGGTTGGTTTTGTTTTTAGTATCATTAGTAATTCATGGATTTTAAGCAAACTGGTTTTTTCTTAATCCATTGCAGTTATTACTCATATTAATTTTTCAAGTTGTTCCATTTTGCGCATTGGGAGCCTCTTCAAATTGACTTCAGAGTCTTTCTGATAGTATCCCAATAGTTGTTACAGAGCTAACACAAAGAACTGGATTGTCACATCAGACATGGGAATCAGCAGCAAACTTTCCTAATAACTTTAAGCAATCAAGAGCCTCAGATGAAGCAGAGAAACACATCTGAGACGTCAGGTGTCTCAGGTCTTCCAGGTCTTTCTGTCCCACATCAATAATAATTTGGAATAGATGGAGTCTCCAAGTAAGGTTCACAGGATTCCTTATCCAGGGAGCACATTTAAATTATGAAATGTCCCATTTTGTACTTAAGAGAGTTAAAAAAAACTTTTCTGGGACATTCTCTAGGAAATCATGTCTTCTGGCTTCTGGGTGATATTAGTATAAGCAATTCTTTAGCTGAGGACACAGATACTATCTCTTCCTCCTGGCAATTTGTTTTAGTCTATTTACTTGAAGGGAATAAGACCCAATCACCTTCCTTCTTTTCTATTCCCCATGGATATTTATTCCTCCATTAAAAAGAGTGAATGAATCATAGGCCAGCTGCTTTAATGTCTTCCTCCCAGTTGCCTTCCTGGCTTAGTGGGATGACTAGGTACTCCATGGTCACTTACACACCCCCTATTCCAGACCTTAAAGCAACCATTTCTCCAATGACTCCTTCTTCTTTTTAGTGGTAAACAGGATTTAAAGATCACAATCTGGGGGCTAGATGAAAATAATTCCTCAATGAACATTTTTTTACACAATATTCTTTGCACACTTCTTTGACCATCTTCTTAGATTAATTTCCCTAAAAGTGAATTGATCTATTAAAGAGTCCCCAGTTTAACCTTTGATTCATGGGCCAACAATGGCATGTACCAACTTATGTTCTGTCTGGTGGGGATAACTGTTTTTGGAAATACCCATTTTCCCAACAACCTCTTCAACACTGGGTGTTGTGTTATTTTAATCTTTCCAAATAACAGATAAAAAATGATCATACGAGGGTTGATTTTTTTTTTCTTTTTGGCATTTGTTGAATACTCGATAAGAATATATATTTTGGGGACATCTGGGTGGCTCAGTTGATTAGGCATCTGCCTTTGGCTCCGGTCATGATTCCAGAGTCCTGGGATCAAGTCCCACAGCTGGCTTCCTGGTCAGTGGGGAGTCTGCTTCTCCCTCTCCCTCTCTCTCTCTCTCTCCTTCTCTCTCTCTTAAATAAATAAATAAAATCTTCTAAAGATTTTATTTTATTAAAGTAGAGGTCAGTGATTCATCACTCATATAACACCCAGTGCTCATTACATTATGTGCCCTCCTTACTGCCTATCACCCAGTTACCCTATCTCTCCACCTACTGCCCCTCCAGCAACTCTCATTTTGTTTCCTATGATTAAGAGTCTCTTATGATTTGTCTCCCTCTTTGATTTCCTTTTCTTTTATTTTTTCCTCTCTTCCCCTATGATCCTGTTTTCTTTCTTAAATTCCACGTATGAGTGAGATCACATGATAATTGTCTTTCTCTGATTGATTTGTTTCACTTAGCATAATACCCTCTAGTTCCATCCACATTGTTGCAAATGGCAAGATTTCAGTTTTTCATGGCTGAGTAGTATTCCTGTGTGTGTGTGTGTGTGTGTGTGTGTGTGTACACACACATACACCACATCTTCTTTATCCATTCACCTGTCAATGGACATCTGGGCTCTTTACATAGTTTGGCTATTGTGGACATTACGGCTATAAACACTGGGGTGCAGGTGCCCCTTCAGATCACTACATTCGTATCTTTGGAAAGATACCTAGTAGTGTGATTGCTGGGTCATAGGGTAGCTCTTTTGTCAACATTTTGAGAAACCTCCATGCTGTTTTCCAGAGTGGCTGCACCAGCTTACATTCCCACCAACAACGTAAGAGGGTTCCCCTTTCTCCACATCCTCACCAATATCTATGGTTTCCTGACTTGTTAATTTTAGCCATTCTGACCAGTGTGAGGTGGTATCTTATTGTTTGGTTTTGATTTGTATTTCCCTGATGCCAAGTGATGTAGAGCATTTTTTCATGTGTCTGTTGGCCATTTATATGTCTTCTTTGGAGAAATATTTGTTCATGTCTTCTGCCTGTTTCTTGATTGGATTATTTTTTCTTTAGGTGTTGAGTTTGATAAGTTCTTTATACATTTTGGATACAAGATATTTGCAAATATCTTCTTCCATTCTGTCAGTTGTCTTTTGGTTTTGTCGACTGTTTCCTTTGCTGTGCAAAAGCTTCTTATCTTGATGAAGTCACAGTTCATTTTTGCCTTTGTTTCCCTTGCCTTTGGGATATGTCTAGCAAGAAGTTGCTGTGGCTGAGGTCACAGAGGTTGCTGCCTATGTTTTCCTCTAGGATTTTGATGGATTCCTATGTCACATTTAGGTCTTTCATTCATTTGGAGTCTATATTTATGTATGGTGTAAGAAAGTGGTCCAGTTTCATTCTGCATGTGATTGTCCAATTTTCCCAACATCATTTGTTGAAGAGACTGTCTTTTTTCCATTGGGCATTCTTTCCTGCCTTGTCGAAGATTAGTTGCCCATTAGATTAGAGTTGAGGGTCCATTTCTGGGTTCTCAGTTCTGTTCCATTGATCTATGTGTCTGTTTTTGTGCCAGTACCATATTGTCTTGATGATTATAGCTTTGTAATACAGCTTGAAGTCCAGAATTGTGATGCCACCAGTTTTGGGGTTTTTTCCAACATTCCTTTGGCTATTTGGGGTCTTTTCTGGTTCCATACAAATTTTAGTATTATTTCAGCTCTGTGAAAAAAGTTGATGGTATTTTGATAAGGATTGCATTATATATATAAATTGCTCTAGGTAGCATAGACATTTTAACAATATCTGTTCTTCCAATCCATGAACATGGAATGTTTTTCCATTTCTTTGTGTCTTCCTCAGTTTCTTTAAGGAGTATTTTATAGTTTTCTGAGTACAGATCCTTTGCCTCCTTGATTATGTTTATTCCTGGGTATCTTATGTGTTTTGGTGCAATTGTAAATGGAATCAATTCCTTAATTTCTCTTTCTTCTGTTTCATTGTTAGTGTATAGAAATGCAATTGATTTCTGTGCATTGATTTTATATCCTGACACTTTAATGAATTCCTCTATGAGTTCTAGCAGTTTTGGTGTGGAGTCTTTTGGGTTTTCCACATAGAGTATCATGTCATCTGAGAAGAGTGAGAGTTTGACTTCTTCTTTGTCAATTCAGGTGCCTTTTATTTCTTTTCGTTATCTAATTGCTGAGGCTAGGACTTCTAATACTATGTTGAACAACAGTGGTTATAGTAGACATCTCTGCCATGTTCCTGACTTTAGGGGAAAGCTCTCAGTTTTTCCTCATTGGGAAAGATATTCACTATGAGCTTTTCATAGATGGCTTTAATGAAGTTAACTTGGTCATGGTGAATAATCCTATTACTGTACTATTGGATCCTATTGACTTGTATCTTGGTAAGAACTTCACATTCATGTTCATCAAGGATATTGGTCTATAATTCTCCTTTTTGGTGGGGTCTTTGTCTGGTGTTGGGATCAAGGTAAAGCTGCCTTTATAAAAAGAGTTTGGAAGTTTTCCTTCCATAAATATTTTTTGAAACAGCTTCAGAAGAATCAGTATTAATTCCTCTTTAAATGTTTGGTGGAATTACCCTGGAAAGCCATCCAGCCCTAGACTTGTGTTTGTTGGGAGATTTTTTATCACTGCTTCAATTTCTTTACTGGTTATGGGTCTGTTCAGGTTTTCTATTTCTTCCCGGTTCAGTTTTGGTAGTTTATACATCTGTAGGAATGCATCCATTTCTTCCAGATTGCCTAATTTGTTGGCATATAGTTGCTCATAATATGTTTTTATAGTTGTCTGTATTTCTTCAGTGTTGGTTGTGATCCCTAATCTTTCAATCATGATTTTATTTATTTGGGTCCTTTCTCTTTTTGATAAGTATGGCCAGGGGTTTATCCATCTTATTAATTCTTTCAAAGGACCAGCTCCTAGTTTCATTGATCTGTCCTACTGTTCTTTTGGTTTCTATTTCATTGATTTCTGCTTTAATCTTTATTATTTCTTCTCTCTTGCTGGGTTTAGGCTGTATTTGCTGTTCTTTCCCTGGCTCCCTTGGGTGTAAGGTTAAGTTGTGTATTTGAGACCTTTCTTGCTTCTTGAGAAAGCTTGTTTTGTTGTATACCTCCCTCCTGGACCACCTGAAACAGTTGTGTTTTCATTTTCAATTCCTGGTTGACCCATTCATTCTTTAGTGGGATGCTCTTTAGCCTCTATGTATTTGAGTTCTTTCCAAATTTCCTGTTGTGATTGAGTTCAAGTTTCAAAGCATTGTAGTCTGAAAATATGTAGGGAATGATCCCAGTCTTTTCGTACTGGTTGGGACCTGATTTCTGACCCAATATGTGATCTGGTCTGGAGAATGTTCCAGGTGCACTTGAGCAGAATGTGTATTCTGCTGCTTTAGATTGGAATGCTCTGAATATATCTGTGGTATATGCCAGTCCATCTGGTCCAGTGTATCATTCAAAGCTCTTGTTTCCTTGTTGATCTTCTGCTTAGGTTATCTGTCTATTGCAGTGAGTGGGGTGTTAAAGTTCCCTACTATTTTTATATTATTATCAATGTGTTTCTTTAATTTTGTTATTAATTGGTTTATATAATTGGCTCCTCCCATGTTAGGAGCATAAATATGTACAATTGTTAAAACTTGTTGGCTAGACCCTTTAATTATGATATAGTGTCCTTCCTCATCTCTTATTATAGTCTTTGGTTTAAAATCTAATTTGTCTGATAGAAGGACTGCCACGCCAACTTTCTTTTGATGTCCATCAGCATGGTAAATGGTTTTACACCCCCTCACTTTCAATCTGAAGGTGTCTTTGGGTCTAAAATGAGTCTCTTCTGACAGCATATTGATGGTTCTTGCTTTTTATCCAATCTGGTACCCTGAGTCTTTTGGTTAGGGCATTTAGCTCATTTACATTCAGAATAACTATTGAAAGATATTAATTTAGTGCCTTTGTATTACCTGTAAAGTCACTGTTTCTATATATTGCTCTGTTCCTTTCTGGTCTGTGTTACTTTAGGGCTCTCTTTTTACTTAAAGGATCCCTTTTAATGTTTCTTGCAGGGCTGGTTTAGTGATCACAAATTCTTTTAGTTTCTATTTGTCCTGAAACCTTTTTATCTCTCTTTCTCTTTGGAATGACAACCTAGCTGAAGAAAGTATTCTTGGCTGCATATTTTTCTTATTTAGCACCCTGAATATATCATGCCAGTCCTTTCTGGCCTTCCAGGTCTCTGTGGACAGGTCTGCTGCCAATCTAATGTTTCTACCCTTGTAGGTTACAGAATTCTTGTCACAAGCTGCTTCCAGGATCTTTCTCTTTGTCTCTAAGATTTGCAAGTTTCACTATTATATGTTGGGGTGTTGACCTATTTTTATTGATTTTGAAAGGGGTTCTCTGTGCCTCCTGGACTTATTGCCTTTCCTTCCCCAGATTAGGGAAGTCTGCCACTATAATTTGCTCCAGTATACCTCCCCCCCCCACTTTCCTCTTCTGGGATCCCAATTATTCTAATATTGTTTCACTTTATCATATCACTTATGTCTCGAATTCTCCCCTCATGATCCAGTAGTAACCTTTTTTTCACTTCTTTATTCTCCATCATTTTGTCTTCTATATTGCTAATTCTGTCTTCTGCTTGATTTATCCTAGTAGTTAGTGGCTCCATTTTTTATTGCTTCTTATTAATAGCCTTTTTGATTTTGACTTGGTTAGATTTTCATTATTTTATTTCTCCAGAAAGGGATTCTCTAGCATCTTCTGTGCTTTTTTCAAGCCCAGCTAGTATCTTTGTAATTCTTATTCTGAACTCTAGTTCTGACATCTTACTTATATCCATACTGATTAGGTCCCTGGCAGTCAGTACTGCCTCTTGTTCTCTTTTTTGAGGTGAGTTTTTCCATCTTGTCATTCTGTCCAGAAAAGAATAGGTGAATGAGAGAACAAAATACTAAAATGGCAACAACGACCCCAGAGAAATAGACACTAAACAAATCAGAAGAAGCTGAAACCAAAAAAGATAAAAAAATAAAATTTTTTAAAAAGAGAGTATTATCAGACAAGTGAACAGAACAGAGCAATACACTATCTCCTGAGTGTATTCTATTCTATTTGTTAGAAGAAACTGCATCCCAAAATTGTAAAGAAAGAAAGACATATATATATAAAGAAAATGAAATGCAATGAAACGATAGAATGTAACTCTAAAAATGAAAATTTTATTTATTTATTTTTGTT